>SJYH01007798.1:13067-43063 GCA_006408735.1 Sylvicapra grimmia | reverse complement strand
CTCATATCCCTATGCCCTTCTAACTTTTTTGTTCCATCCTTAGAATCTCTAGAGTGGGAGCGTTGCTGGGGCCACCGACCTTTCAAAGTTATGAATTACTCTGGTTTTGTTATTATGGACTGGAGTCCAGATCATGGGCAGTTTTTAGAAAAGTGGTCTAACAGATCCCTCAAATGGCATCGTATCAATAACACCTTAATGGGTAATGGCAGTAAAATGGTTAAATGGCAACAGTTTGCACTGGTTCCTCCTCAATTTCAATTACAAGGTTATCCACATATTCAAGGGGACATTAGGAAATTATGGGCTGTGTCTGGAAATCTTACTATATGGTCAGGGAATTATACTCTGAAGGTTACAGATGCATCAGATCCATTTCATGTTAATTTGCATGTTAATAAATCTTATTTTGCTCTGGCTTGTGTGAAATATCCGTTTGCACTGTTGTATGGGAATTGGACCTGGAATGAAACTTTGGGACCTGGAATGAAACTTTGGGAATGAATACTTGTGTGTATTGCAATTTGACTCAATGTATAAACAGATCTTGGTGGAATCGATTTGAAAATCAAAACAATGATACTAAATGNTGAAATATCCATTTGCACTGTTGTATGGGAATTGGACCTGGAATGAAACTTTGGGACCTGGAATGAAACTTTGGGAATGAATACTTGTGTGTATTGCAATTTGACTCAATGTATAAACAGATCTTGGTGGAATCGATTTGAAAATCAAAACAATGATACTAAGTCACTATTGATTGTTAAAGCTAGAACAGAACTATGGCTGCCTGTCAATTTGACAAGACCATGGTCGGACTCTTTTGCTGTTTCTCATCTGGTGACCACTATGCAAACCTTGCTTCATCGATCTCGCCGGATGCTGGGAATCATCATAGCTTCTGTTCTTGCCGTCGCCTCGGTTACCACAATGGCCACAGTGGCTGGACTTGCTTTGCAACAAGGAATCCAGACCACTGATTTTGTTAACAATTGGCATAAGGACTCTCATCTGTTATGGCAACAACAATGAGATTTAGATGCTCAACTTGCATCCTCAATCTTCAACACGCTGTTTCTTGGCTTGGGGATCAATTAACTGTCTTGTCTACTAGAAGCATGTTAAAATGTGATTGGAACTCTNGCAGTTTTTAGAAAAGTGGTCTAACAGATCCCTCAAATGGCATCGTATCAATAACACCTTAATGGGAAATGGCAATGAAATGGTTAAATGACAACCGTTTGCACTGGTTCCTCCTCAATTTCAATTACAAGGTTATCCACATAATCAATGGGACATTTGGAAATTATGGGCTGTGTCTGGAAATCTTACTATATGGTCAGGGAATTATACTCTGAAGGTTACAGATGCATCAGGTCCATTTCATGTTAATTTGCATGTTAATAAATCTTATTTTGCTATGGTTTGTGTGAAATATCCATTTGCACTGTTGTATGGGAATTGGACCTGGAATGAAACTTTGGGAACTATATCTTGTGTATATTGCAGTTTGACTCAATGTATAAATAGATCTTGGTGGAATTGATTTGAAAATCAAAACAATGATATTAAGTCACTTTTGATTGTTAAAGCTAGAACAGAACTATGGCTGCCTGTCAATTTGACAAGACCATGGTCGGTCTCTTTTGCTGTTTCTCATCTGGTGACTGCTATGCAAACCTTGCTTCATCGATCTCGCCNTGATTTGAAAATCAAAACAATGATATTAAGTCACTATTGATTGTTAAAGCTAGAACAGAACTATGGCTGCCTGTCAATTTGACAATACCATGGTCGGACTCTTTTGCTGTTTCTCATATGGTGACTGCTATGCAAACCTTGTTTCATCGATCTCGCCGGATGCTGGGAATCATCATAGCCTCTGTTCTTGCCATCGCCTCAGTTACTGCAATGGTTGCAGTGGCTGGACTTGCTTTGCAACAAGGAATCCAGACTGCTGATTTTGTTCGCAATTGGCATAAGGACTCTCATCTGTTATGGCAACAACAATGAGATTTAGATGCTCAACTTGTGACCAATGTCCTCAATCTTCAACATGCTGTTTCTTGGCTTGGGGATCAATTAATTCTCTTGTCTACTAGAAGCATGTTAAAATGTGATTGAAACTCTTCCCAGATATGTATCATCCCAGTGCCATTCAATTTGAGTAAAGGGTGGGAAAAGGTAAAGTGATCATTAATAGGGCATCAGAATATTACTGTGGAAATAATGAAGTTAGAACAGCAAATATTATCTACTTTCAGTAGAACCTTGCCTGACATTAATGAATCTGATCTGTTACAGAGTCTACAAGAGGGTCTAAATAGTTTAAATCCTCTCAGGCATGTATCCACACTTATTGGAACTACTTTTGGGAACACTGCACTTATATTGCTATTATGCTGTGTTGCCTTTTTAGTCTTCCAGTGCTGGTGCAGAGGGCAACAACTAAAAGAGGAAAAGCAATGCCTCCAAGCCGCCTTACACATTGCTATTGCCTCTAAGAAATAAGGGGGAGATGTGGGAGACCAGCAGTGGCCTGAGAATGGATCAGATAGGGAGGCATGAGCGTGCCCGCACATGGGACCTCCTGCCTGGGCAGAGGGATCCTTGCATACATGTCCCCCTGCCAAGGAGCCTGTACACGAACCCCTAATGGTTAAGGACCCGCTCACATACGAGGAGTCTCATGCCCTCCCTGATGAGTAGGAGGAAGCTGGGGTCCTGGACAGGCTTCTTAGTAAACATGTGAAGGTCACTTTCTCCCTCTGTGCTGAAATCATAATTTTGTACTTATATGGTAAAAGAATGCAGTGCTTCACTTCTTGGATTGCTTCCCAGAAGTGGACGGTAAAAATAAACCACAAGGGGGCTTGCGCAGATTTGTTCCTCTGGCCGGAGCTGTGTCTTTGTCTGTCCTTTGTGTGTCTGTGTCTCTTTATCATTTCACTCACAAAAACTCCGAGCATCGACTGACACATCGGTGGTATGTGTGACTGCCCTGTGGCACCTCCAGTGAAAGCCACAGTTTCCTGTGTCATCTCAATGGGAAACCTGACACTGCTGCCACAGCACGGAAGGGAAGTGGACATGCATGTAACCACTCGAGACGAGGACTGACTCCCCTGTGGAGACTACAGAGGAACCCCAAGATCAATGTCAGCACTGGAGAGGAAACCTGATTACGGCTTCAGCTCCAGACGAGTACTTAGGACACGGAACCGATGGGAGAGGAATCACCTCAGAACTTGCATGCAGACTGGCCTTTCTTCAGGCCACACGAGCGTGTCCCAGGGGTCCCCGTTGTAACTCAAGGGGACCCTGCTGCAAATCTAGAAAAACCAAGAGGTTCTTCCCTAGAGGTGGAATGAGGCCATTTTCTGCTGAGGCATCCCGAGAGAAATCACACATCCCCTCCTGAACCTCAAAGGGTCCTTCACACCCTTGCTGCAACTCAAGAAGTTCCCCGACATACCCGTCTCAACTCGAGAGGAACACTGAGGGTCCCACCACAACTCAAGAGGAGCCCCCTTTCCCCCTCCTCTGCTCCAGATGAGGGTTCCTTTCCCTGCTTCATCGGGAAAGGATTCTGGCATTCCCGTCGCAGAGCAAGAGGACATGCTCTCAACAGGAAAGTCAAGAGGAACTCCAGGGGTCATGCCACCATTCCAAAAGACACCCAAATGTCTCAGTCCACTCCAGATGAACCTGATTTCCCTGCACTACCACGAGTGTCACCCGTGTATCACATCACACCACAGTGGCACGTGCGCCAGACCAGTGGCACCTAGAGGAAAAGCCACAGATCCCTGTGTCAACCAGTTGGGAAGACTGACACTGCTGCTACAGCTCAGGAGGAAGACAGACGTGTATGCCTCCACTTGAGATGAGTCCTGACTCTCCTGTGGAGACTCCAGAGGAACACCAAGATCCATGTCAGCACTGGAGAGGAAACATCAGGTTCTGCCTGCAGTTCCAGACGAGGACAAAGGATCCAACACTGACTGGAGAGGAATCCCAAGGGGCCCTTTGCAATTCAAATGGAGACTGGTCTTTAATGAGGCCACACGAGCGCATCCTGAGGTCCCCGTCGTAACTCGAGAGGGACTTGCCGCAACTCGAGAAAAACCAGAAGGTTTTCCCCTGCAGGCGAGATGAGGCCCTTTTCTGCTGTGGCATCTCGAGGGAAATCTCGCCTTCCCACTTGAACCTTGCAAGGGTCCTTCCCACCCTTGCTGCAACTCAAGAAGTTCCCCGACATACACGTCTCCATGCAGGTGGAACACCGAGTGTCCAGGCACAACACAAGAGGAGCCCCGATTCCCCCTCTTGAGCTCGAGATGAGGGTTCCTTTCCCTGCTTCGTTGGGTAAGGATTCTTGCATTCCCGTCGCATCTCAAGAGGTGGCACTCTCAACAGGAAAGCCGAGATCTTCAGGGGCCGTGCCAGCATACTAAAAGTCCCTTAGATGTCTCAGTCCACTCCAGATGAACCTGATTTCCCTGCACTACCTCGAGTGTCACCCGCGTATCTCCTCACACCACGGTGGCTCGTGCCACAGCCCTGTGGCATCTCGAGGGAAACACAGAGATCTCAGTGTCAACTCGACAGGAAGGCTGACACTGCTGCTACAGATCAGGAGGAAAGTGGACGTGCATGTAACCACAGGAGACGAGGCTTGACTCCCCTAGGGAGACTCCAGAGGAACCCCAAGATCCATGCCCACACTGGAGAGGAAAACTCAGGTTCCAGCTGCGGATCCAGATGGGGACTTAGGACCCGGCACCGACTGGAGAGGAATCCCAAAGGCCCACTCTCAACTCGCACGGAGACTGGCCTTTCCTGAGGCCACACGAGCAGGTCCCTTAGGTCCCCATCGTAATTCGAGAGGGACCTGCTGCAGCTCGAGCAAAACCAGGAATTTCTCGCCTCCAGGCGAGATAAGGCCATTTTCTGCTGTGGCATCTCAAGAGAAATAACGCCTTCCCTTCTGAACCTCAAAGGGTACTTCACACAGTTGCTGCAACTCAAGAAGTTCCCCCACTTACAAGTCTCCACTCGAGAGGAACACTGAGGGTCCCACCACAACTCAAGAGGAGCCCCCTTGCCCCCTCCTCCACTCGAGATAAGGGTTCCTTTCCCTGCTTCATCGGGAAAGGAGCCTGTCATTCCCGTCTCACAGCAAGAGGACGTGCTCTTGACAGGAAAGTCAGGAGGAACTCCAGGGGTCGTGTCACCATTCCAAAATACCCCCAAATGTCTCAGTCCACTCTAAAGGGCCCTGATTTCCCTGCCCTGCCTTGAAGGTCACCCCGAGCATCAAATCACACCACGGCGGCATGTGCAACAGCCCTGTGGCACCTCAAGGGAAAGCCACAGATCCCTGTGTCAACCCATCGGGAAGCCTCACACTGCTGCTACAGCTTGGGAGGAAAACAGACGTGTATGTCTCTACTCGAGAAGAGTTCTGACTCTCCTGTGGAGACTCCAGAGGAACCCCAAGATCCATGTCAGCAATGGAGAGGAAACCTCAGGTTCTGGCCACAGTTCCAGAGGAGGACCTAGGACCCGACACTGACTGGAGAGGAATCCCGAGGGGCCCCTCGCAACTCGCATGAAGAGTGGGCTTTCCTGAGGCCATGCCAGCGGGTCCCTGAGGTCCCTGTGGTAACTCGAGAGGGACCTGCCGCAACTCGAGAAAAACCAGGAGGTTCTCCCCTGCAGGTGAGATGAGGCCCTTTTCTGCTGCAGCGTCTGGAGGGAAATCACGTCTTCCCTCTTGAACCTTGCAAGGTTACTTCCCACCCTTGCTGCAACTCAAGAAGTTCCCCAACATACCCGTACCCACGTGGGAGGAACACCGAGGGTCCCGGCACAAACTCAGGAGGAGCCCCGTTTCCCCCTCGTGAGCTCGAGATGAGGGTCTATTCCCTGCTTCATCAGGAAAGGATTCCCGCCATTCCCATCTCATCTCAAGAGGTGGCGCTAACAGGAAAGCCGAGATCTCCAGGGGTCGTGCCAACATACTAAAAGTCCCCCTCCCAGATGTCTCAGTCTACTCCAGATGAACCTGATTTCCCTGCCCTGCCATGAGTGTCACCTGTGTATCGCCTCACACCATGGTGGTTCATGCCACAGCCTTGTGGCATCTCGAGGGAAAGACAGAAATCCCTGGGTCAACTCAACGTGAAGCATGACACTGCTGCTACTCCTCGGGAGGAAAGCGGATGTGCATGTAACCACAGGAGACGAGGCCTGACTCCCCTGGGGATACTCCAGAAGAACCACAAGATCCATGCCAGCACTGGAGAGGAAACCTCAGGTTCCAGCTTCAGCTCAAGATGGGGACTGAGGACCGGGCACAGACTGGAGAGGTATCCCGAGGGGCCCCTCTCAACTCGCAAGGAGACTGGCCTTTCCTGAGGCCACACAAGCGGGTCCCTGAGGTCCCCGTCGTAACTCGAGAGGGAACTGCCACAACTCAAGAAAAACCAGGAGGTTCTCCCCTGCAGGCGAGATGAGGCCATTTTCTGCTGTGGCGTCTCGAGGGAAATCACCCATTCCCTCTTGAATGTCGCAAGGGTCCTTCCCACCCTTGCTACAACTCAAGAAGTTTGCCGACATACCCATCCCACGCGTGAGGAACACCAAGGTTCATGGCACAACTCAGGAGGAGCCCCGTTTCCCCTTCGTGAGCTCGAGATAAGGGTCCCTTTCCCTGCTTCCTTGGCAAAGGACTTGCGCCATTCCCGTCACATCTCAAGAGGTGGCGCTCTCAATAGGAAAGCCGAGNCAGGAGGAGCCCCGTTTCCCCTTCGTGAGCTCGAGATAAGGGTCCCTTTCCCTGCTTCCTTGGCAAAGGACTTGCGCCATTCCCGTCACATCTCAAGAGGTGGCGCTCTCAATAGGAAAGCCGAGCTCTCCAGGGGTCGTGCCAACATACTAAAAGTCCCCCAGATGTCTCAGTCCACTCCAGATGCACCTTATTTCCCTGCCCTGCCAAAGTGTCACCCGCCTATCGCCTCACACCATGGTGGCTTGTGCCACAGCCCTGTGGCATCTTGAGGGAAAGACAGAGATCCCAGGGTCAACACAACGGGAAGCCTGACACTGCTGCTACAGCTCGAGAGGAAAGCGGACATGCATATAACTACAGGAGATGAGGCCTGACTCCCCTGAGGAGACTCCAGAGGAACCCCAAGTTCCATGCCAGCACTGGAAAGGAAACCTCAGGTTCCAGCTTCGGCTCCAGACGGGGAGTTTGGACCCGGCACTGAAAGGAGAGGAATCCTGAAGGACCCCTCTCAACTCTCACGCAGACTGACCTTTCCTGAGGCCACGTGAGCGGGTCCCTTAGGTCCCCGTCGTAACTCGAGATGGACCTGCTGCAACTTGATAAAAACCAGGAGGTTCTCTCCTCCAGGCGAGATGAGGCCATTTTCTGCTGCGGCATCCCGAGAGAAATCACGACTTCCCTCCTGAACCTCAAAGGGTCCTTCACACCCTTGCTGCAATTCAAGAAGTTCCCCGACATACCCCTCTCCACTTGAGAGGAACACTGAGGGTCCACCACAACTCAAAAGGAGCCCCCTTTGCCCCTCCTCATCTCCAGTTGAGGATTCCTTTCCCTGCATCATTGGGAAAGGTTTCTGGCGTTCCCATCGCACATCAACAGGACCTACTCTCAACAATAATGTTGAGAGGAGCTCCAGGGGTCGTGCCACCATTCCAAAAGACATCCAAATATCTCAGTGCACTCCAGATGAACCTGATTTCCCTACACTGCCTCGAAGGTCACACCGAACATCAAATCACACCATGGTGGCACGTGCAACAGCCCTGTGGCACCTCGAGGGAAAGCTACAGATCGCTGTGTCAACTTGTTGGGAAGCCTGACACTGCTGCTACAGCTCGGGAGGAAGACGGACGTGTATGTCTCCACTTGAGAAGAGTCCTGACTCTCCTGTGGAGACTCCAGAGGAATCCCAAGATCCATGTCAGCACTGGAGAGNGCTGCTACAGCTCGGGAGGAAGACGGACGTGTATGTCTCCACTTGAGAAGAGTCCTGACTCTCCTGTGGAGACTCCAGAGGAATCCCAAGATCCATGTCAGCACTGGAGAGGAAACCTCAAGTTCTGGCCACAGTTCCAGACGAGGACCCAGGACCCAACACTGACTGGAGAGGAATACCGAGGTGCTCCTCACAACTAGCATGGAGACTGGTCTTTTCTGAGGCCATGCCAGCGGGTCCCTGAGGTCCCCATCTTAACTCAAGAGGGACCTGCCGCAACTCGAGTAAAACGAGGAGGTTCTCTCCTCCAGGCGAGATGAGACCCTTTTCTGCTGCGGCGTCTCGAGGGAAATCACACCTTCCCTCTTGAACCTCGCAAGGGTCCTTCCCACCCTTGCTGCAACTCAAGAAGTTCCCCCACATACCCGTCCCACATGGGAGGATCACCGAGGGCCCCCACTGCTGCTACAGCTCGAGAGGAAATTGGACGTGCGTGTAACCACAGGAGAAGAGGCCTGTCTCCCTTGGGAAGACTCCAGAGGAACCCCAAGATCCATGCCAGCCCTGGAGNTTGCTGCAACTCAAGAAGTTCCCCCACATACCCGTCCCACATGGGAGGATCACCGAGGGCCCCCACTGCTGCTACAGCTCGAGAGGAAATTGGACGTGCGTGTAACCACAGGAGAAGAGGCCTGTCTCCCTTGGGAAGACTCCAGAGGAACCCCAAGATCCATGCCAGCCCTGGAGAGGAAACCTCAGGTTCCAGCTTTGGCTCCAGATGGGAACTTAGGACCCGGCACTGACTGGAGAGGAATCCTGAGGGGCCCCTCTCAACTCGCACGGAGACTGGGCTTTCCTGAGGCCACACGAGCGGGTCCATGAGGTCCCCTATGTAACTCGAGAGCGACCTGCCACAACTCGAGAAAAACCAGGAGGTTCTCCCCTCAAGGCAAGATGAGGAGGGGACTCAAGAGGAACCCCCTTTCCCCTTCGTCCACGCCAGATGAGGCTTTCTTTCCCTGCTTCGTTGGGAAAGGATTCTTGCTTTCCCGTCGCACAGCAAGAGGACGTGCTCTCAACAGGAAAGTCTAGAGGAACTCGACTGTGGCATCCCGAGAGAAATCAAGCCTTCCCTCCTGAACCTCAAAGGGTCCTTCACACCCTTGCTGCAACTCAAGAAGTTCCCCCACATACCCGTCCCACATGGGAGGATCACCGAGGGCCCCCACTGCTGCTACAGCTCGAGAGGAAATTGGACGTGCGTGTAACCACAGGAGAAGAGGCCTGTCTCCCTTGGGAAGACTCCAGAGGAACCCCAAGATCCATGCCAGCCCTGGAGAGGAAACCTCAGGTTCCAGCTTTGGCTCCAGATGGGAACTTAGGACCCGGCACTGACTGGAGAGGAATCCTGAGGGGCCCCTCTCAACTCGCACGGAGACTGGGCTTTCCTGAGGCCACACGAGCGGGTCCATGAGGTCCCCTATGTAACTCGAGAGCGACCTGCCACAACTCGAGAAAAACCAGGAGGTTCTCCCCTCAAGGCAAGATGAGGAGGGGACTCAAGAGGAACCCCCTTTCCCCCTCGTCCATGCCAGATGAGGCTTTCTTTCCCTGCTTCGTTGGGAAAGGATTCTTGCTTTCCCGTCGCACAGCAAGAGGACGTGCTCTCAACAGGAAAGTCTAGAGGAACTCGACTGTGGCATCCCGAGAGAAATCAAGCCTTCCCTCCTGAACCTCAAAGGGTCCTTCACACCCTTGCTGCAACTCAAGAAGTTCTCCAACATACCTGTCGCCACTCAGGAGGAACACCGTGGGTCCTGGCACAACTCAGGAGGAGCCCCATTTCCCTTTCTTGAGCTCAAGATTAGGGTCCATTTCCCTGCTTCGCCGGGAAAGGATTCCCGCCATTCCCATCGCATCTCAAGTGGTGGCACTCTCAACAGGAAAGCCGAGATCTCCAGGGATCGTGCCAACATACTAAAAGTCCCCCAAATGTCTCAGTCCACTCCAGATAACCTGATTTCCCTGCACTACCTCGAGTGTCACCCACGTATCGCCTCAATCAATGGAAGCTCGTGCCACAGCCCTGTGTCATCTCGAGGGAAAGACAGAGATCCCAGGGTTAAATCGACAGGAAGTCTGACACTGCTGCTACAGCACGGGAGGAAAACGGACGTGCATGTCTCCACTCGAGAAGAGTCCTGACTCTCCTGTGGAGACTCCAGAGAAACCCCAGGATCCATGTCAGCACTGGAGAGGAAACCTCAGGTTCTGGCCGCAGTTCCAGACAAGGACCTAGGACCTGGCACTGACTGGAGAGGAATCCTGAGGGGCCCCTCGCAACTCGCACGGAGACTGGTCTTTCCTCAGGCCACGCCAGTGGGTCCCTGAGGACACCGTCGTAACGCAAGAGTGACTGACCGCAACTCGAGAAAAACCAGGAGGCTCTCCCCTCCAGGCGAGATGAGGCCGTTTTCTGCTGCAGCATCCCGAGACAAATAATGCCTTCCCTCCTGAACCTCAAAGGGTCCTTCACACCCTTGCTGCAACTCAAGAAGTTCTCCGACATACCCGTCTCCACTCAGGAGGAACAGTGAGGGTCCCACCACAACTCAAGAGGAGCCCCCTTTCCACCTCCTCTGCTCCAGATGAGGTTTCCTTTCCCTGCTTCATCGGGAAAGGTTTTGGTGTTCCCGTTGCAGAGCAAAAGGACATTCTCTCAACAGGAATGTCGAGAGGAACTCCAGAGGTTGGGCCACCATTCCAAAAGACCCCCTAATGTCTCAGTCCACTCCAGATGAACCTGATTTCCCTGCCCTGCCTCGATGGTCACACCGACCATCGAATCACACCATGGTGGCACGTGCGACAGTCTTGTGGAACATCGAGGGAAAGCCACAGATCCCTGTGTCAACTTGTCGGGAAGCCTGACACTGCTGCTACAGCACAGGAGGAAAACGGACGAGTATGTCTCCACTCAAGAAGAGTCCTGACTCTCCTGTGGAGACTCCAGAGGAACTCCAAGATCCATGTCAGCACTGGAGACGAAACCTCAGGTTCTGGCTTCAGTTCCAGACGAGGACCTAGGACCCGACACTGACTGGAGAGGAATCCCGAGGGGCCCCTCNTCCATGTCAGCACTGGAGACGAAACCTCAGGTTCTGGCTTCAGTTCCAGACGAGGACCTAGGACCCGACACTGACTGGAGAGGAATCCCGAGGGGCCCCTCGCAACTCGCATGGAGACTGGTGTTACCTGAGGCCATGCCAGCGGGTCCCTGAAGTCCCCATTGTAACTCAAGAGGGACCTGCCGCAACTCGAGAAAAACCAGGAGGTTCTGCCCTGCAGGTGAGATGAAGCCCTTTTCTGCTGCAGCATCTCGAGGGAAATAAAGCCTTCCAACTTGAACCTCGCAAGGGTCCTTCCCACCCTTGCTGCAACTCAAGAAGTTCCCAGACATACCCGTCCCCATGCGGAAGGAATACCGATGGTCCTGGCACAACTCAGGAGGAGCCCCATTTCCCCCTCATAAGCTCGAGATTAGGGTCCATTTCCCTGCTTCTCTGGAAAAGGATTCCCGCAGTCCCAGTCGAATCTCAAGATGTGGTGCTCTCAACAGGAAAGCCGAGATCTCCAGGGGTTGTGCCAACATACTAAAAGTCCCCCAGATGTCTCAGTCCACTCCAGATGAACGTGATTTCCCTGCAATACCTCGAGTGTCACCGTGTATCGCCTCACACCACGGTGGCTCATGTCACAGCCCTGTGGAATCTCGAGAGAAATCAGAGATCCTTGGGTCAACTCGACAGGAAGCCTGACACTGCTGCTACAGCTCGGGAGGAAAGCGGACGTGCATGTAACCACAGGAGACGAGGCCTGACTCCCCTGGGGAGACACCAGAGGAACCCCAAGATCCATGCCAGCACTGGAGAGGAAACCTCAGTTTCCAGCTTCGGCTCCAGATGGGGATGTAGGATCCGGCACTGACTGGAGAGGAATCCCGAGGGGCCCCTCTCAACTCGCACAGAGACTGGCCTTTCCGGAGGCCACGCGAGCGGGTCCCTAAGGTCACCATCGTAACTCAAGAGGGACCTGCCACAACTCGAGAAAAATCAGGATGTTCTCCTCTCCAGGCGAGATGAGGCCGTTTTCTGCTGCGGCATCCCGAGAGAAATCCGGCCTTCCCTCCTGAACCTCAAAGGGTCCTTCACTCCCTTGCTGCAACTCAAGAAGTTCCCTGACATAACTGTCTCCACTAGAGAGAAACACTGAGGGTCCCACCACAACTCAAGAGGAGTCCCCTTTCCCCCTCCTCTGCTCCAGATGAGGGTTCCTTTCTCTGATTCATCAGGAAAGGTTTCTGGCATTCCCGTCACACAGCAAGAGGACGTGCTCTCAACAGGAAAGTCGAGAGGATCTCCAGGGTTCATGCCACCATTCCGAAAGACCCCCAAATGTCTCAGTCCACTCCAGATGAAACTGATTTCCCTGTCCTACCTCGAAGGTCACCCGTGTATCGCCTGACACCATGGTGGCTTGTGCCACAGCCCTATGGCATCTCGAGGGAAAGACAGAGATCCCTGGGTCAACTCGTCGGGAAGCCTGACACTGCTGCTACANGAAGGTCACCCGTGTATCGCCTGACACCATGGTGGCTTGTGCCACAGCCCTATGGCATCTCGAGGGAAAGACAGAGATCCCTGGGTCAACTCGTCGGGAAGCCTGACACTGCTGCTACAGCTCAGGAGGAAAGCGGACGTGCATGTAACCACAGGAGATGAGGCCTGACTCCCCTGCGGAGACTCCAGATGAACCCAAAGATCCATGTCAGCACTGGAGAGGAAACCTCAGGTTCCAACTTCAGCTCCAGATGGGGACTTAGGACCCGGCACCGAATGGAGAGGAATCCTGAGGGGCCCCACTCAACTCACACGGAGACTGGCCTTTCCTGAGGCTACGAGAGTGGGACCCTGAGTTCCCCATAGTATCTCAAGAGGGACCTGCCACAACTCGAGAAAAATCAGGAGGTTCTCCCCTCCAGGCGAGATGAGGCCGTTTTCTGCTGCGGCATCCCGAGAGAAATCACGCCTTCCCTCCTGAACATCAAAGGGTCCTTCACACCCTTGCTGCAACTCAAGAAGTTCTCCGACATACCCGTCTCCACTCGAGAGGAACACTGTGGGTCCCACCACAACTCAAGAGGAGCCCCCTTTCCCACTCCTCCGCTTCAGATGAGGGTTCCTTTCCTGAATTTGTCTGGAAAGGATTCTGGCCTTCCCGTCACACAGCAAGAGGATGTGCTCTCAACAGGAAAGTAGAGAGGAACTCCAGGGAAGTGCCACCATTCCAAAAGACCCCCAAATGTCTCAGTCCACTCCAGAGGAACCTGATTTCCCTGCCCTGTCTCGAAGGTCACCCCGAGCATCGAATCTCACCATGGTGGCATGTGCGACAGCCCTGTGGCACCTCGAGGGAAAGCCACAGATCCCTGTGTCAATGCGTCGGGAAGCCTGACACTGCTGCTACATCTTGGGAGGAAAACGCACGTGTATATCTCCACTTGAGAAGAGTCCTGACTCTCCTGTGGAGACTCCAGAGGAACCCCAAGGTCGATGTCAGCACTGGAGAGGAAACCGCAGGTTCTGGCTGCATTTCCAGACGAGAACCTAGGACCTGACCCTGACTGGAGAGAAATCCCGAGGGGCCCCTTGCAACTCGCATGGAGACTGGTCTTTCCTGAGGCCAGCGGGTCCCTGAGGTCCCCATTGTAACTCGGGAGGGACCTGCCACAACTCGAGAAAAAACAGAAGGTTCTCCCCTGCAGGTGAGATGTGGCCCCTTTCTGCTTTGGCCTCTCGACGGAAATCACACCTTCCCTCTTGAACCTCGCACGGATCCTTCCCACCCTTGCTGCAACTCATGACGTTCCCTGACATACCCGTCCACATAACGGAAAAACACCGAGAGTCCCGGCACAACTCAGGAGGAGCCTGGTTTCCCCCTCGTGAGCTCGAGATGAGGGTCCCTGTTCCTGCTTTGTCGGGAAAGTATTCCCGCCATTCCCGTCACATCTCAAGAGGTGGTGCTTTCAGCAGGAAAGCTGAGCTCTCCAGAGGTCATGGCAACATGCAAAAAGTCCCCCAGATGTCTAAGTCCACTCATTATGAAACTGATTTCCCTGTACTACCTTGAGTGTCACTGGTTTATAGCCTCACACCACGGTGGCTTGTGCCACAGCCCTGTGGCATCTCGAGGGAAAGACAGAGATCCCTGGGTCAACTCAACGGGAAGCCTGACACTGCTACTACAGCTCGGGAGGAAAACGCACGTGTATGTCTCCACTAGAGAAGAGTACTGACTCTCCTGTGGAGACTCCAGAGGAACCCCAAGATCCATGTCAGCACTGGAGAGGAAACTTCAGGTTCCAGCTTCGGCTCCAGATGGGGACTTAGGACCTGGCACCAACTGGAGAGGAATCCCAAGGGGCCCCCTCAACTCGCACGGAGACCGGCGTTTCCTGAGGCCACCCGAGTGGGTACCTGAGTTCCCCATCTTAACTCGAGAGGGACCTGTCGCAACTCGAGAAGAACGAGGAGGTTCTCCCCTCCAGGCCAGATGAGGCCATTTTCTGCTGCGGCATCCCGAGAGAAATCACGACTTCCCTCCTGAACCTCAAGGGGTCCTTCACACCCTTGCTGCAACTCAAGAAGTTCCCCAACATACCCGTCTCCACTCGAGAGGAACACTGAGGGTCCCACCACAACTCAAGAGGGTCCCCCTTTGCCCCTCTTCCGCTCCAGATGAGGGTTTCTTTCCCTGCTTCTTTGAGAAAGGATTCTGGCATTCCTGTGGCACAGCAAGTGGACGCGCTCTCAACAGGAAAGTCGAGAGGAACTCCAGGGGTCATGCCACCATTCCAAAAGAACCCCAAATGTCTCAGTCCACTCCAGATGAACCTGATCTCCCTGACCTGCCTTGAAGGTCACCCTGAGCATCGAATCACACCACGGTGGCACGTGCAACAGCCCTGTGGCACCTCGAGGGAAAGCCACAGATCCCTGTGTCAACTCGTCAGGAAGCCTGACACTGCTGCTACAGCTCAGGAGGAAAACGGACGTGTATGTCTCCACTCGAGAACAGTCCTGACCCTTCTGTGGAGACTCCAGAGGAAGCCCAATATCAATGTCAGCACTGGAGAGGAAACCTCAGGTTCTTGCCGCAGTTCCAGACGAGGACCTACGAACTGACACTGACTGGAGAGGAATCCCGAGGGGCCCCTCACAACTCGAATGAGGACTGGTTTTTCCTGAGACCATGCCAGCAGGTCCCTGAGTTCCCCGTCGTAACTCGAGACAGACATGCCACAACTCGAGACAAACCAGGAAGTTCTCCCCTGCAGACGAGATGAGGCCCTTTTCTGCTGCAGTGTCTCTAGGGAAATCATGCCTTCCCTCTTGAACCTCAGAAGGCTACTTCCCACCCTGGCTGCAACTCAAGAAGTTCCCCGACATACCCTTCCCGACGCGGGAGGAATACCGAGGGTCCAGGCACAACACAGGAGGAGCCCCATGTCCCCCTCGTGAGCTCGAGATGAGAGTCCCTTTCCCTGCTTCGTTGGGAAAGGATTTCCGCCATTCCTGTCATATCTCAAGAGGTGGCGCTCTCAACAGGAAAGCCAAGATATCCAGGGATCGTGCCAACATACGAAAAGTCCCCCAGATGTCTCAGTCCACTCCAGATGAACCTGATTTCCCTGCACTACGTCGAGTGTCACCCGCGTATCGGCTCACACCACAGTGGCTCTTGCCACAGCCCTGTGGCATCTCGAGGGAAAGACAGAGATCCCTGGGTCAAATCGACGGGAAGCCTGACACTGCTACTACATCACGGGAGGAAAGCGGACGTGCATGTAACCAAAGGAGATGAGCCCTGACCCCCCTGGGGAGACTCCAGAGGAAACCCAAGATCCATGCCAGCACTGGAGAGGAAGCCTCAGGTTCCAGCTTAGGCTCCAGATGGGGACTTAGGACCCAGCACCGACTGGAAAGGAATCCTGAGGGGCCACTCTCAAATCGCACGGAGACTGGCCTTTCCTGAGACCACGCAAGTGGTTCCCTGAGGTCCCCGTTGTAACTCGAGAGGAACCTGCCACAACACGAGAAAAACCAGGAGGTTCTCCCCACTAGGCAAGATGAGGCCGTTTTCTGCTCTGGCATCCCGAGAGAAATCATGCCTTCCCTTCTGAACCTCAAAGGGTCCTTCACACCCTTGCTCTAACTCAAGAAGTTCCCCGACATACCCATCTCCAATCGAGAGGAACACTGAGGGTCCCACCGCAGGTCAAGAGTAGACCCCTTTCCCCCTCCTCCGTTCCAGATGAGGATTCCTTTCCCTGCTTCATTGGGAAAGGATTCTGGCATTACCGTCACACAGCAAGATGGCGTGCTCTCAACAGGAAAGTCGAAAGGAAGTCCAGGGGTCGTGCCACCATTCCAAAAGGCCCCCAAATGTCTCAGTCCACTCCACATGAACCTGATTTCCCTGACCTGCCTCGAAGATCACGCCGAGCATCGAATCACACCATGGTGGCACGTGCCACAGCCCTGTGGCACCTCGAGGGAAAGCCACAGATCCCTGTGTCAACTCGTCGGGAAGCCTGACACTGCTGCTACAGCTTGGGAGGAAAATGGATGTGTATATCTCCACTCGAGAAGAGTCCTGAATCTCCTGTGGAGACTCCAGAGCTACCCCAAGATCCATGTCAGCACTGGAGAGGAAACCTCAGGTTCTGGTCGCAGTTGCAGACGAGGATCTAGGACCCAACACTTACTGGAGAGAAATCCTGAGGGGCCCCTCACAACTCGTATGGAGACTGGTCTTTCCTGAGGCCACACCCGCGGGTCCCTGTGGTCCCCGTTGTAACTCGAGAGGGACCTGCCGCAACTCGAGAAAAACCAGGAGGTTCTCACCTGCAGGCGAGATGAGGACCTTTTCTGCTGCTGCGTCTCAAGGGAAATCAAGCCTTCCCTCTTGAACCTCGCTGCAACTCAAGAAGTTCCCCGAGATACTCGTCCCCAATCAGGAGGAACACCGAGGGTCCCGGTACAACTCAGGAGGAGCTCCATTTCCCCCACATGAGCTCGAGATGAGGGTCCCTTTCCTTGCTTCATCTGGAAAGGAATCCCGCCATTCCTGTCACATCTCAAGAGGTGGCGCTCTCAACAGGAAAGCTGAGATCTCCAGGGGTCATGTCAACATAAGAAAAGTCCCCCAGATGTCTCCTTCCACTCCAGATGAACCTGATTTCCCTGCACTACCTCGAGTGTCACCAGCGTATCACCTCACACCATGGTGGCTCGTGCCACAGCCCTGTGACAACTGGAGGGAAAGACAGAGATCCCTGGGTCAACTCTACGTTAAGCCTGACAATACTGCTACAGCTTGGTAGGAAAGTGGACAAGCATGTAACCACAGGTGACGAGACCTGACTCCCCTGGGGAGACTCCAGAGGAACCCCCAGATCCATGCCAGCACTGGAGAGGAAACCTCAGGTTCCAGCTTCAGGGCCAGATGGGGACTTAGGACCCAGCACCGACTGGAGAGGAATCCTGAGGGGCCCGTCTCAACTCACACGGAGACAGGCCTTTCCTGAGGCCATGCCAGCAGGTCCCTGAGGTCCCTGTCATAACTCGAGAGGGACCTGCCGCAACTCGAGAAAAACCAGGAGGTTCTCCCCTCCAGGCGAGATGTGGCCGTTTTTTGCTGCAGCATCCCGAGAGAAATTATGCCTTCCCTCCTGAACCTCAAAGGGTCCTTCACACCGTTGCTGCAACTCAAGAAGTTCCCCGACATATCCGTTTCCACTCGAGAGGAACACTCAAGGTCCCACCACAGCTCAAGAGGAGCCCCCTTTCCCCCTCCTCCGCTCCAGAAGAGGGATCCTTTACCTGCTTCATCGGGAAAGGATTCTGGCATTCCCGTCGCAAAGCAAGAGGACGTGCTCTCAACAGGAAAGTCGAGAGAAATTCCAGGGACCGTGCCACCATTCCAAAAGACCACCAAATGTCTCAGTCCACTCCAGATAAAGCTCATTTCCCTGACCTGCCTTGAGGGTCACACCGAGCTTCGAATCACACCACAGTGGCACGTGCAACAGCCCTGTGGCACCTCGAGGGAAAGCCACAGATCCCTGTGTCAACTCGTTGGGAAGCCTGAAACTGCTTCTACAGCTGGGGAGGAAAATGGACGTGTATGTCTCCACTCGAGAAGAGTCCTGACTCTCCTATGGAGATTGCAGAGGAACACAAACATCCATGTCAGCACTGAAGAGGAATCCTCAGGTTCTTTCCACAATTCCAGATGAGGACCTAGGACCCGACACTGACTGGAGAGGAGCCCCGAGGGGCCCCTCGCAACTCACATGGAGACTGGTCTTTCCTGCGGCCATGCCAGCGGGTCCCTGAGGTTCCCATCGTAACTCGAGAGGGACCTGCAGCAACTCGAGAAAAACAAGGANCCTCGCAACTCACATGGAGACTGGTCTTTCCTGCGGCCATGCCAGCGGGTCCCTGAGGTTCCCATCGTAACTCGAGAGGGACCTGCAGCAACTCGAGAAAAACAAGGAGGTTCTCCCCTGCAGGCGAGATGAGGCCCTTTTTTGCTGCGCCTTCTCGAGGAAAATCACGCCTTCCCTCTTGAACCTAGCAAGGCTACTTCCCACCCTTGCTGCAACTCAAGAAGTTCCGTGACATACCCTTCCCCACGCGGGAGGAACACTGAGGGTCCTGGCACAATTCAGAAGGAGCCCTGTTTCCCCTTCGTGAGCTCGAGATGAGGGTCCCTGTCCTTGCTTTGTTGGGAAAGGATTCCCACCGTTCCCGTCGCATCTCAAGAGGTGGTGCTCTCAACAGGAAAGCAGGGAACTCCAGGAGTTGTGCCAACATACGAAAAGCCCCCCAGATGTCTCAGTCCACTCCAGATGAACCTGATTTCCGTGCACTACCTCGAGTGTCACCCACGTATCGCCTCACACCACAGTGGCTCGTGCCACAGCCCTGTGGCATCTCGAGGGAAAGACGGAGATCCCTGGGTCAACTCCACGGGAAGCCTGACACTGCTGCTACAGCTCGGGAGAAAAGCAGACGTGCATGTAACCACAGGAGACGAGGCCTGACTCCCCTGGGGAGACTTCAGAGGAAACCGAAGACCCTTGCCAGCACTGGAGAGGAAGCCTCAGGTTCCAGCTTCGGCTCCAAATGGGGACTTAGGACCCAGCACCGACTGGAGAGGAATCCCAAGGGGACCCTTGCAACTCCCATGGAGACTGGCCTTTCCAGAGGCCATGCCAGCGGGTCCCTGAGGTCCCCGTCCTAACTCGAGAGGGACCTGCTGAAACTCGAGAAAAATCAGGAGGTTCTCCCCTCCAGGTGAGATGAGGCCGTTTTCTGCTGCAGCATCCCAAGAGAAATTACACCTTTCCTCCTGAACCTCAACAGGTCCTTCACATCCTTGTTGCAACTCAAGAAGTTCCCCGACATACTCGTCTCCACTTGAGAGGAACACTGTGTGTTCCACCACAGCTCAAGAGGAGCCCCCTTTCCCCCTCCTCTGCTCCAGATGAACGATCCTTTCCCTGCTTCTTCGGGAAAGGATCCGGGCATTCCCGTCGCACAGCAAGGGGACGTAATCTCAACAGGAAAGTTGAGAGGAACTCCAGGGGCCATGCCACCATTCCAAAAGACCCCCAAATGTCTCAGTCCACTGCAGATAAAGCTGATTTTCCTGACCTGCCTCGAAAGTCACCCCGAGCATTGAATCACACCACGGTGGCATGTGCCACAACCCTGTGGCACCTTGAGGGAAAGCCAAAGATCCCAGTGTCAACTCGTCGGGAACCTGACACTGCTGCTACAGCTCGGGAGGAAAACGGACGTGTATGTCTCCACTCGAGAAGAGTCCTGAATCTCCTGTGTAGACTCCAGAGGATCCCCAAGATCCATGTCAGCACTGGAGAGGAAACCTCAGGGTCTTGCTACAGTTCCAGACGAGGACCTAGGACCCGACACTGACTGGAGAGGAGCCCCGAGGGGCCCCTCGCAACTCACATGGAAACTGGTCTTTCCTGCGGCCATGCCAGCGGGTCCCTGAGGTTCCCATCGTAACTCGAGAGGGACCTGCAGCAACTCGAGAAAAACAAGGAGGTTCTCCCCTGCAGGCGAGATGAGGCCCTTTTCTGCTGAGGCTTCTCGAGAGAAATCACGCCTTCCCTCTTGAACCTAGCAAGGCTACTTCCCACCCTTGCTGCAACTCAAGAAGTTCCATGACATACCCTTCCCCACATGGGAGGAACACTGAGGGTCCCACCACAACACAAGAGGGGCCTCCTTTCGCCCCCCTCTGCTCCAGATGAGGCTTCCTTTCCCTGCTTCATGGGGAAAGGATTCTGGCATTCCTATCGCACAGCAAGAGGACGTGGTCTCAACAGGAAGACAAGAGTAACTCCACGGGTTGTTCCACCATTCCAAAAGATCCCCAAATGTCTCAGTCCACCCCAGGTGAACCTGATTTCCCTGCCCTGCCTCGAAGGTCACCCCGAGCATCGAATCACACTGCGGTGTCACATGCAACAGCTCTTTGGACCCTGAGGGAAAGCCACAAATCCCTTTGTCAACTCGTTGGGAAGACTGACACTGCTGCTACAGCTCGGGAGGAAAATGGACGTGTATGTTTCCACTCGAGGAGAGTCCTGACTCTCCTCTGGACACTCCAGAGGAAACTCAAGATCCATGGCCGCACTGGAGAGGAAACATCAGGTTCTGGCCGCAGTTCCATATGAAGACCTAGGACCCGACACTGACTGGAAAGGAATCCCGAGGGGCCCCTCGCAACTCGCATGGAGACTGGTTTTTCCTGAGGCCACGCGAGTGGTTCCTGAGGTCCCCACCGTAACTCAAGAGGGAAGTGCCGCAACTCGAGAAAAACCAGGAGGTTCTCCCCTGCAGGCGAGATGAGGCCGTTTTCTGCTGTGGCATCTCGAGGGAAATCATGCCTTCCCTCTTGAACCTCACAAGGGTCCTTCCCACCCTTGCTGCAAATCAAGAAGTTTCCCGACATACCCGTCCCTACACGGGAGGAAGACCGAGGGTCCTGGCACAACTCACGAGGAGCCCCGTTAACCCCTCGTGAGCTCGAGATGAAGGTACCTTTCCGTGCTTCATTGGGAAAGCATTCCCGCCGTTCCCGTCGCATCTCAAGAGGTGGCGCTCTCTACAGGAAAGCCGAGATCTCCAGGGGACATGCCAACATACTAAAAGTCGCCCACATGTCTCAGTCCACTCCAGATGAACCTGATTTCCCTGCCCTACCTTGAGTGTCAATCGCATATCGCCTCACACCACGGTGGCTTGTGCCACAGCCTGTGGCATCTCGAGGGAAAAACAGAGATCAATTGGTCAACTCGACGGGAAGCCTGACACTGATGCTACAGCTTGGGAAGAACACGGATGTGCATGTAACCACAGGAGACGAGGCCTGACTCCCCTGGGGAGACTCCAGATGCACCCCAAGATCCATGCCAGCACTGGAGAGGAAACCTCAGGTTCCAGCTTCCGCTCCAGATGGGGACTTAGGACCCTCCACCGACTGGAGAGGAATCTACAGGGGCCCCTCTCAACTCGCACGGAGACTGGCCTTTCCTGAGGCCACACAAGCGGGTCCCTGCAGTCACTGTCGCAACTCGAGAAGGACCTGTCTCAACTCAAGAAAAACCAGGAGGTTCTCCCCTCCAGGCGAGAAGAGGCCATTTTCTGCTGTGGCATCCTGAGAGAAATCATGCATTCCCTCCTCAACCTCAGAGGGTCCTTCACACCCTTGCTGCAACTCGAGAAATTCCCCGACATACGCGTCTCCACTCGAGAGGATCATTAAGGGCCCCACCACAACTCAAGAGGGGCCACCTTTCCCCCTCCTCAGCTCCAGATGAGGGTTCCTTCCCCACTACATCGGGAAAGGATTCTGGCGTTCCCGTCGCACAGGAAGAGGACGTGCTCTCAACAGGAAAGACGAGAGGAACACCAGGGGTCGTGCCACCATTCCAAAAGACCCCCAAATGTCTCACTCCACTCCAGAGGAACCTGATTTCCGTGCCTTGCCTCGAAGGTCACCCCGAGCATCGAATCACATCATGGTGGCACATGCGACAGCCCTGTGGCACCTCGAGGGAAAGCCACAGATCCCTGTGTCAACTCGTCAGGAAGCCTGACACTGCTGCTACAGCTTGGGAGGAAAGCGGATGTGCATGTCACCACAGGAGATGAGCCCTGACTCTCCTGGGGAGACTCCAGAGGAACCCCAAGATCCGTGCCAGCACTGGAGAGGAAACCTCAGGTTCCAGCTTTGGCTCCAGATGGGGACTTAGGACCCGACACCGACTGGAGAGTTATCCCGAGGGGCCCCTCCCAACTCGCGTGAAAACTGGCCTTTCCTGAGGCCAAATGAGCGGGTCCCTGGGGTCCCCATCGTAACTCGAGAGGGACCTGCTGCAACTCAAGAAAAACCAGGAGGTTCTCCCCTCCAGGCGAGATGAGGCCGTTTTCTGCTGCGGCATCCCGAAAGAAATCACTCCTTCCTTCCTGAACCTGATAGGGTCCTTCAAACCCTTACTGCAACTCAAGAAGTTCCCCAACATACCCTTCTCCACTCGAGAGGAACACTGAGGGTCCCAGCACAACTCCAGCGGAGCCCCCTTTCCCCCTCCTCCGCTCCAGATGAGGGTTCCTTTCCCTGCTTCATCGGGAATGGATTCTGGCGTTCCCGTCGCACAGCAAGAGGATGTGCTCTCAACAGGAAAGTTGAAAGGAATGCCAGGGGTCGTGCCATCATTCCAAACGACCCCCAAATGTCTCATTCCACTACAGATGAACCTGAATTCCCTGCACTGCCTTGAAGGTCACCCCCAGCATCGAATCACACCATGGTGGCACGTGCGACAGCCCTGTGGCACCTTGAGGGAAATCCACAGATCCCTGTGTCCATTCTTTGGGAAAACTGACACTGCTGCTACAGCTCGGGAGGAAAACGGACGTGTATGTTTCCACACGAGCACAGTCCTGAATCTCCTGTGGAGATTCCAGAGAAACCCCAAGATCCATGTGAGCACTGGAGAGGAAACCTGAGGTTCCAGCTTCAGCTCCAGACGGGGACTTAGGACCCTGCACCACCTGGAGGGGAATCCCGAGGTGGTCCTCTCCACTCGCATGGAGACTGGCCTTTCCTGAGGACACATGAGCAGGTCCCTGAGGTTCCCGTCGTAACTCGAGAGGAACCTGCCACAACTCGAGAAAAACCAGGATGTTCTCCTCTCCAGGCGAGATGACGCCCTTTTACGCTGTGGTGTCTCGAGGGAAACCACGCCTTCCCTCTTGAACCTCGCAAGGGTCCTTCACACCCTTGCTGCAACTCAAGAAGTTCCAGGACATACCGGTCTCCACTCGGGAGGAACACCGAGGGTCCTGGCACAACTCAAGAGGAGCCCTGTTTCCCCCTCGTGAGCTTGAGATGAGGGTTCCTTTCCCTGCTTCCTCAGGAAAGGATTTTTGGCATTCCCGATGCATCTCAGGAGAAGCCACTCTCAGCAGGACAGTCGAGAAGAACTCCAGGGACCGTGCCACCATTCCAAAGGACCCTCAGCTGACTCAGCCCACTCCAGATGAACATGATTTCCCTGCACTGCCTCGAAGGTCACTCCGAGCATCGACTGACACCACGGTGGTACGCGTGGCTGCCCTGTGGCACCTTGAGGGAAAGACACAGATCCCTGAGTCAACTCAACGGGAAGACTGACACTGCTGCTACAGCATGGAAGGGTAGCAGACGTGCATGTAACCACTTGAGACGAGGACTGACTCCCCTGTGGAGACTCCCGAGGAACCCGAAGGTCCTTGTCAGCACTGGAGAGGTAACCTCAGTTTCCGGCCTCTGCTCCAGATGAGGAATTAGGACACGGAACCGACTGGAGAATTATCCCCTCGAAACTTGCATGCAGACTGGGCTTTCTTCAGGTCTCTCGAGCGGGTCCTGGGCGTCTCCGTCGTAACTCGAGTGGAGCCTGGAGCAAATCTAGAAAAACCAGGAGGTTCTCCCCTCCAGGCGGGATGAAGCCGTTTTCTGCTGTGGAATCCCGAGAATAATCACACCTTCCCTCCTGAAACACAAAGGGTCTTTCACACCCTTGTGACAACTCAAGAAGTTCCCTGACATACCCATCCTCACTCGAGAGGAACACTGAGGGTCCCACCACAACTCAAGAGGAGCCCCCTTTCCACCTCCTCCACTCCATATGAGGGTTCCTTTCCCTGCTTCATCGGGAATGGATTCTGGCGTTCCTGTCGCACAGCAAGAGGATGTGCTCTCAACAGGAAAGTTGAAAGGAACGCCAGGGGTCGTGCCATCATTCCAAAAGACCCCCACATGTCTCATTCCACTACAGATGAACCTGATTTCCCTGCACTGCCTCGAAGGTCACCCCCAGCATCGAATCACACCGCAGTGGCACATGTGACAATCCTGTAGTACCTCGAGGGAAAACCACAGATTCCTGTGTCATTTCTTTGGGAAAACTGACACTGCTGCTACAGCTCGGGAGGAAAACGGTCGTGTATGTTTCCACGCGAGAAGAGTCCTGAATCTCCTGTGGAGACTCAAGAGGAACCCCAACATACATGTGAGCACTGGAGAGGAAACCTCAGGTTCCAGCTTCGGCTCCAGATGGGGACTTAGGACCCGGCCCCGACTGGAGAGGAATCCCGAGGGGCCCCTCTCCACTCGCATGGAGACTGGCCTTTCCAGAGGCCACACGAGCTGTTCCCTGAAGTCCCCATCGTAACTCGGGAGAAACCTGCCGCAACTCGAGAAAAACCAGGACGTTCTCCCCTCCAGGCGAGATGAGGCCCTTTTACGCTGTGGCGTCTCGAGGGAAACCACGCCTTCCCTCTTGAACCTCGCCAGGGTCCTTCACACCCTTGCTGCAACTCAAGAAGTTTCCCGACATACCCGTCTCCTCTTGGGAGGAACACCGAGGGTCCTGGCACAACTCAAGAGGAGCCCTGTTTCCCGCTCGTGAGCTCGAGATGAGGGTTCCTTTCCCTGCTTCTTCGGGAAAGTATTTCTGGCATTCCCGACGCCTCTCAGGAGGAGCTGCTCTCAACAGGACAGTCGAGAAGAACTCCAGGGACCGTGCCACCATTCCAAAAGACCCACAGCTTTCTAAGTCCATTCCAGATGAACATGATTTCCCTCCACTGCCTCGAAGGTCACTCCGAGCATCGACTGACACCTCGGTTGTATGCGTGACTGCCCTGTGGCACCTCAAGGGAAAGCCACAGATCCCTGTGTGAACAAATGGGACGACTGACACTGCTGCTACAGCACGGAAGGGTAGCAGATGTGCATGTAACCACTCGAGACGAGGACTGAATCCCCTGTGGAGACTCCCGAGGAACCCCAAGGTCCATGTCAGCACTGGAGAGGTAACCTCAGTTTCCGGCCTCTGCTCCAGATGAGGACTTAGGACCCGGAACCGACTGGAGTAGAATCTCCTCGCAACTTGCATGCAGACTGGCCTTTCTTCAGGGCTCTAGTGTGTGACCTGGGGGTCTCCATCATAACTCAAGTGGACCCTGCTGCAAATCTAGAAAAACCAAGAGGTTCTCCCCTATAGGCGGGATGAAGCCGTTTTCTGCTTTGGCATCCCGAGAGAAATCACACCTTCCCTCCTGAAACATAAAGGGTCCTTCACACCCTTGCCACCCCTCAAGAAGTTCCCCGACATACCCATCTCCAATCGAGAGAAACATTGAGGGTCCCACCACAACTCATGTTCAGTTCAGTTCAGTTCAGTCGCTCAGTCCTGTCTGACTCTTTGTGACCCCATGAATCGCAGCATGCCAGGCTTCCCTGTTCATCACCATCTCCCGGAGTTCACTCAGAATCACGTCCATCGTGTCTGTGATGTCATCCAGCCATCTCAATCTCGGTAATCCCCTTCTCCTCCTGCCCCCAATCCCTCCCAGCNGGGTAGCCCTATCCCCTTTCCAGCAGATTTTCCCGACCCAGGAATTGAGCCAGGGTCTCCTGCATTGCAGATGGATTCTTTACCAACTAAGCTATCAGAGAAGCCCTGTTCATTATAAAGTACTACTCAAAACCTCTAGGTGAGACACATCCATGCTCCAGATTACCTTATAAAGAGCCTCCAGGACCAAAATCCTCAGGAATGACAGTGGAAGCGGGGCAGCACTTGGAGGAGTGAAGTTCAATCAGTCTTGTCTGAGCTGCTGAGAGGCCAGGGAGTTGGTTATTCTGCAATCAGATTAACTAGTTGTCCTTTAGTGTTGGAGACAAAATCGAGGAATCTGTGGTTGGATCTATTATGTCCGAAGTGATAAACTGCAGCATTGGGCAAACGTCTGCTTTTTGTATCAGTTCACAGAATAAATAAGGATATTTGACTTGAAATGCTTGTCAACAACTTGACCCCACAGCCGTTGCTTGCTCTCTTCTCATAAAAGAAACTTGAGGCTTTCAAAGCATGGCCCCTGGAAGAGCAGCATCAGCTCCAGTAGACAGACTGTGTGAGATTCACAGAATCTCACGTGAGCATCATAGGAGATTTCAGTGAAAGTCTTTGTGACCTGTATGCACAGCAAACTAAACTACAGAGTTCAAATCACAAGCTGACTATGCACCAGGCCCGGAGAAGCTGTGCCCTCAGTCCCGGCTACCCTGTAAAGTGAAAGTGAAGTCGCTCAGTCGTGTCCGACTCTTTGCGACCCCATGGACTGTACAGGCTTCTTCATCCATGGGATTTTCCAGGCAAGGACACTGGAGTGAGTTGCCGTTTCCTTCTCCAGCTACCCTGCAAACGAGCCGTAAAATGATGGCACAGTGACCAGGTGGTCTGCTATCAACACACGAGTCCTGAGGAAGCTCTTAACCGGTTGACCCACAACAGCATCACGGATCAGTCCTTTGCAACCTGCATTTCACTGGGACTCAGGGCTCAGCGTGTGCAGCTGAAGGACGCGCTCCTTTAATTTCCTACTGTCTTCCTTCCTGCTGGCCCCTCCTTGCCCACCACTCTCAGTTCATATTACCATAATTATAACCCTGCATATGCTGCCTTCTCTGATAACAGAGTGTCTCTGCCCCGCTGAACCCTGGGCACTTTCCTCTCTCCCATTTTCTAAGAGCAGTAGCGATGCCATGGCAACGCCTAATCCCTAACATCGCGATGGGGGTGTGGTCGATGAGAGACTTAGAGCAGGTGTTCTTGAAAAAGGAAACAAAGGATAAGCCTGGTGAAGGGAGAAATGAAGGAGTAATGTTCTAGATCAGTACTTCTCTGACTGTTGTATGCAAAAATCACCCAGGGACTTTCAGGCTTAGATTCAGGTGGTCAGGGAAGGTATCAGAAAATCTGGAGCCCTTACAAAAGGTCAAGGGATGCAGATGGCTACTGGTCCAAGGACCAGAGTTTGAATTTTAAGTTTGACATGCAACTTGAGGGCAAGAATTATGCTATGAGAGTCTCTGTGATATCAAGATCACATGTGTCTTCCCCAGAAAAGATGTTTGATACATTAGTATGTAAATACTTACTAAACACTTACTTATATCTGAGATACCATGCTGCGTGCTTGAATTATCGTAATAATCCTGCATGATATAAAAATATGTCAGTTTTGGTTATAAAAGTGAGGCTGATTTGATATGCCTTTGCTGACAAAGGTTTGTCAAAGCTATGGTTTTCCAGTAGTCATGTATGGATGTGAGAGTTGGACTATAAATAAAGCTGAGCACCAAAGTATTGATGCTTTTGAACTGTGGTGTTGGAGAAGACTCTTGAGAGTCCCTTGGACTGCAAGGAGATCCAACCAGTCCATCCTAGAGGAAATCAGTCTTGAGTGTTCATTGGAAGGACTGATGTTGAAGCTGAAACTTCAATACTTTGGCCACCTGATGCAAAGAACTGATTCACTGGAAAAGACCCTGATGTTGGGAAAGATTGAAGGCAGGAGGAGAAGGGGACGACGGATGATGAGATGGCTGGATGGCATCACCAACTCTATGGACATGAGTTTGAGTAAGCTCCGGGAGTTGGTGATGGACAGGGAAGCCTGGTTTGCTGCGTCCGACACGACTGAGCAACTGGACTGAACTGAATGCTATATGCCCTTAGGCACAGAGAGGTTGAGTTACTTGCTCAAAGTCATACAGTTACTTTGGAAAGTTGTTGCTTACCAAATATCCCATGCCCTTCCCTGTATTTCCCAACCTCCCTTGCAGTCAGTTGGAAAAGGAAACAACAACTCACTCCAGTATTCTTGCCTGGAGAAACCCATGGACAGAGGAGCCTGGAAGGCTATAGTCCATAGGGTTGCAAAGAGTCAGACACAACTTAGGAGCTAAACAAACAACAACAGCTTGAAGTTGATTGAAGCTGTTGAACAAATTCTGGCCAAAGGACCACTGGGGACATGGCATATGTCCCCTCCTAGCTGAAGCAACTAAGAGCCAGCCCTCTCTCCTCCACCCTTCCCTTCTTTGTTTTGTACTCTGACATCTAAAACATGGCCCCCAAGGCAAGATGAGCAGGAGTGCTGCCCAACCTGCAGTGGACATCAACAGAGATCTTTGCCCAATTGAAGCCACTACAAATTTAGGTTTGTTATCAGATTATTCCAAAAAGTATAGGCTTGGTGTTGCTGTCAGCCCACTCTATTGTATAATTGGCTTTTGGGACTTCCCAGGTGGCGCTAGTGGTAAGGAACCTGCCTGCCAATGCAGGAGACAGAGGAGCCTCGAGTTTGATCCCTGGGTCAGGAAGATCCCCTGGAGGAGGGCATGGCAACCCACTGCAGCATTCTTGCCTGGAGGATCTCATGGACAAAGGAGCCTGGTGGGCTACAGTCCATAGAGTTGCAGAGAGTCGACGGGACTGAATTGACTTAGCATGCACGCACACATTAGGTCCCTGGAAGGAGAGCATAACCCAAATATATTCTAGATGAGGCAAACCACATTACTGCCTGTCAGTCTAGCCTGGATAATAGCAGACACTGGAACTGTGACAAATGAATGGCCAGTGACTTGAGAGACGTCTGAAGACATGAACCGTAGAAGCCCAGTGACTGTCCCCTATGACTTGGTGAAGTTTCATTCCCTGACAAGAACCATTTCTAGTTCTGTCCTTTACCCATATAGAGGCATGTCTTCAAGCATGGTTGCTAAGTCACTTTAGTCATGCCTGACTCTGTGCAACCCTATGAACTGTAGCCCGCCAGGCTCCTGAGTCCATGGAATTCTCCAGGAAAGAATTAGAATGAAGAAAACCTTGTTTTTAGAGATTTTATGGGCTCCATTCATGAACTGAAAGAAATCTTCTTTTTAGAACAATTTTAATGCACACCTCAAGTAACTGACTTTACAACCTCTGTTAAATCATTCAATAAATGGGGAATGTGGTTTGTGTACAAAATGGTACATGGATTTCTGTGTCCCTAATAAGATGCATCATTCTACTTGGATATAAACATCAAAAGAACATGACTACTGTTTACATTTAGGTATGACCTAAATCAAATCCCTTATGATTATACAGTGGAAGTAAGGAATAGATTTAAGGGCCTAGATCTGATAGATAGAGTGCCTGAAGAACTATGGAATGAGGTTCGTGACATTGTACGGGAGACAGGAACCAAGACCATCCCCATGGAAAAGAAATGCAAAAAAGCAAAATGGCTGCCTGGGGAGGCCTTACAAATAGCTGTGAAAAGAAGAGAGGCAAAAAGCAAAGGAGAAAAGGAAAGATATAAGCACCTGAATGCAGAGTTCCAAAGAATAGCAAGAAGAGATAAGAAAGCCTTCTTCAGCGATCAATGCAAAGAAATAGAGGAAAACAACAGAATGGGAAAGACTAGAGAT
>SJYH01007798.1:0-12588 GCA_006408735.1 Sylvicapra grimmia | reverse complement strand
ATAAAGGACAGAAATGGAATGGACCTAACAGAAGCAGAAGATATTAAGAAGAGGTGGCAAGAATACATGGAAGAACTGTACAAAAAAGATGTTCACTACACAGATAATCATGATGATGTGATCACTAATCTAGAGCCAGACATCTTGGAATGTGAAGTCAAGTGGACCTTAGAAAGCATCACTACGAACAAAGCTAGTGGAGGTGATGGAACTCCAATTGAACTGTTTCAAATCCTGAAAGATGATGCTGTGAAAGTGCTGCAGTCAATCTGCCAGCAAATTTGGAAAACTCAGCAGGTGCCACAGGACTGGAAAAGGTCAGTTTTCATTCCAATTACAAAGAAAGGCAATGCCAAAGAATGCTCCAACTACCGCACAATTGCACTCATCTCACAACTCAAGAGGAGCCCTCTTTTCCCCACTTCCGCTCGAGATGAAAATTCCTTTTCCTGGTTCATCGGGAAAGGATTCCTGCTGTTCCCATCGCATCTCAAGAGGTGGCGCTCTCAACAGGAAAGCCAAGATCTCCAGGGGACGTACCAACATACTAAAATCCCACAGATGGCTCAGTCCACTCCAGATGAACCTGATTTCACTGCACTATATCGAGTGTCATTCAGGTATCGCCTCACACCACAGTGGCTTATGCCACAGCCCTGTGTCATCGCGAGGGAAAGACAGAGATCCCTGTGTCAACTCGACGGGAAGACTGACACTGCTGCTACAGCTCAGGAGGAATGCGAACATGCATGTAACCACAGGAGACGAGGCCTTCCTCCCCTGGGGAGACTCCAGAGGAACCCCAAAATCCATGGCAGCACAGAAGAGGAAACCTCAGGTTCCAGCTTTGGCTCCACACGGGGACTTCGGACTCGGCACCGACTGGAGAGGAATCCGTGGGTCCCCTCTCAAGTTGCATGGAGACTGACCTTTCCTGAGGCCACACGAGCGGGTCCCTGATGACACCACCGTAACTCGAGAGGGACCTGTCACAACTCGAGAAAAACCAGGAGGTTCTCCCCTCAAGGCAGGATGAGGCCGTTTTCTGCTGCGGGATCCCGAGAGAAATCACTCCTTCCCTCCTGAACCTGATAGGGTCCTTCACACCCTAACTGCAACTCAAGAAGTTCCCCGACATACCCTTGTCCACTCGAGTGGAAAACTGAGGGTCCCACCACAACTCAAGAGGAGCCCCCTTTCCCCCTCCTCTGCTCCAGATGAGGGTTCCTTTGACTGCTTCGTCAGGAATGGATTCTGGCATTCCCGTCGCACAGCAAGAGGATGTGCTCTCAACAGGAAAGTTGAGAGAAACCCCAGGGGTCGTGTCATCATTTCAAAAGACCGCCAAAAGTCTAAGCCCACTACCGATGAATTTGATTTCCCTGCATTGCCTCGAAGGTCACCAACAGCATCAAATCACACCACAGTGGCACGTGCGACAGCCCTGTGGCACCTCGAGGGAAATCCACAGATCCCTGTGTCAGTTCTTCGGGATAACTGACACAGCTGCTACAGCTAGGGAGGAAAACGGACGTGTATCTTTCCACGCGAGAAGAGTTCTGAATCTCCTGTGGAGAATCCAGAGGAACCCCAAGATCCATGTGAGCACTGGAGAGGAAACCTCTGGTTCCAGCTTTGGCTCCAGACGTGGACTTTGGACTCGACACTGACTGGAGAGGAATCCCGAGGGGCCCTTCTCCACTCGCCTGGAGACTGGCCTTTCGTGAGTCCAAACGAATGGTTCCCTGAGGTTCCCGTCGTAACTCGAGAGGAACCTGCCGCAACTCGAGAAAAAGCAAGACGTTCTCCCCTCCAGGCGAGATGAGGCCCTTTTACGCTGTGGCATCTCAAGGGAAATCACGCCTTCCCTCTTGAACCTCATAAGGGTCCTTCACACCCTTGCTGCAACTCAAGAAGTTCCCTGACATACCCTTGTTCACTCGAGAGGAACACTGAGGGTCCCACCACAACTCAAGAGGAGCCCCCTTTCCCCCTCCTCCGCTCCAGATGAGGGTTCCTTTCCCTGATTCGTCGGGAATGGATTCTGGCATTCCCGTCGCACAGCAAGAAGATGTGCTCTCAACAGGAAAGTTGAGAGGAACTCCAGGGGTCGTGCCATCATTCCAAAAGACTCCCAAATGTCTAAGCCCACTACAGATGAACTTGATTTCCCTGCACTGCCTCGAAGGTCACCAACAGAATCGAATCACATCACAGTGGCACGTGCGACAGCCCTGTGGCACCTTGAGGGAAATCCAGAGATCCCTGTGTCAGTTATTCGGGAAAACTGACACTGCTGCTACAGCTCGGGAGGAAAACGGATGTGCATGTTTCCATGCGAGAAGAGTCCTGAATCTCCTGTGGAGACTCCAGAGGAACCCCAAGATCCATGTGAGCTCTGGAGAGGAAACCTCAGGTTCCAGCTTCGGCTCCAGAGGGGACTTAAGACCCGGCACCGACTGGAGAGGAATCCCGAGGGGCCCCTCTACACTCGCATGGAGACTGGCCTTTCCTGAGGCCACACGAGAGATTCCCTGAGGTTCCCGTCATAACTCAAGAGGAACCTGCCGCAACTCGAGAAAAACCAGGACGTTCTCCCCTCCAGGAGAGATGAGGCCCTTTTACGCTTTGGCGTCTCGATGGAAATCATGGCTTCCCTCCTGAACCTCGCAAGGGCCCTTCACAACCTTGCTGTAACTCAAGAGATTACACAACATAGCCGTCTCCACTCTGGAGGAACACCGAGGATCCTGGCACAACACAAGAGGAGCCCTGTTTCCCCCTCGTGAGCTCGAGATGAGGGTTCCTTTCCCTGCTTCTTCAGGAAAGGATTTCCGGCGTTCCCGACGCATCTCAGGAGGAGCCACTCTCAACAGGACAGTCGAGAAAACTCCAGGGACCGTGCCACCATTCCAAAAGACCAACAGCTGTCTCAGTCCACTCCAGATGAACATGATTTCCGTGCACTGCTTCAAAGGTCACGCCGAGCATTGACTGACACCACGGGGTATGCGTGACTGCCCTGTGGCACCTCGAGGGAAAGCCACAGATCCCTGCGTCAACTCAATGGGAAGACTGACACTGCTGCTACAGCACAGAAGGGTAGCAGACGTGCATGTAACCACTCAAGATGAGGACTGACTCCCCTGTGAAAACTCCCGAGGAACCCCAAGGTCCATGTCAGCACTGGAGAGGTAACCTGCATTTCCGGCCTCTGCTCCAGACGAGGACTTAGGATCTGGAACAGACTGGAGAAGAATCACCTCGCAACTTGCATGCAGACTGGCCTTTCTTCAGGCCTCTCGAGTGGGTCCTGGGGGTCTCCATTGTAACTCGATTGGACCCTGCTGCAAATCTAGAGAAACCAGGAGGTTCTCCCCTCCAGGGGGGGATGAAGCCGTTTTCTGCTGTGGCATCCCGAGAGAAATCACACCTTCCCTTCTGAAACACAAAGGGTCCTTCACACCCTTGTGACAACTCAAGAAGTTCCCCGACATACCCATCCTCACTCGAGAGGAACACTGAGGGTCCCACCACAACTCAAGAGGAGCCCCCTTTCCCCCTCTTCCACTCGAGATGAGGGTTCCTTTCCCTGNTCAAGAAGTTCCCCGACATACCCATCCTCACTCGAGAGGAACACTGAGGGTCCCACCACAACTCAAGAGGAGCCCCCTTTCCCCCTCTTCCACTCGAGATGAGGGTTCCTTTCCCTGCTTCGTCGGTAAAGGATTCCCGCTGTTCCTGTCTCATCTCAAGAGGTGGTGCTCTCAACAGGAAAGCCGAGATCTCCAGGGGATGTGCCAACATATTAAAATTCCGCCAGATGTTTCAGTCCACTCCAAATGAACCTGATTTCACTGCACTACGTCGAGTGTCACTCGGGTATCGCCTCACACCACGGTGGCTCGTGCCACAGCCCTGTGGCATCTCGAGGGAAAGACAGAAATCCCTGTGTCAACTCGACGGGAAGAGTGAACTGCTCCTACAGCACTGGAGGAAAGCAGACGTGCATGTAACCACAGGAGACGAGGCATTACTCCCCTGGGGAGACTCCAGAGGAACCCCAAGATCCATGGCAGCACAGAAGAGGGCACCTCAGGTTCCAGCTTTGGCTCCAGACGGGAACATCAGACCCGGCACCGACTGGAGAGGAATCCTGTGGGTCCCCTCCCAAGTTGCATGAAGACTGGCCTTTCCTGAGGCCACACGACCAGGTCCCTGATGTCCCCATTGTAACTCGAGAGGGACCTGCCACAACTCGAGAAAAACCAGGAGGTTCTCCCCTCCAGGCTAGATCAGGACTTTTGCTGCTGCGGAATACAGAGAGAAATCACTCCTTCCTTCCTGAACCTGATAGGGTCTTTCACACCCTTACTGGAACTCAAGAAGTTCCCCGACATTCCCTTGTCCACATGAGAGGAACACTGAGAGCCCCACCAAAACTCAAGAGGAGGCCCCTTTCCCCCTCCTCCACTCCAGATGGGGTTCCTTTCCCTGCTTCATCAGGAATGGATTCTGGCATTCCCGTCACACAGCAAGAGGATGTGCTCTCAACAAGAAAGTGGAGAGGAACTCCAGAGGTCGTGCTATCATTCCAGCAGACCCCCAAATGTCTAAGCCCACTACAGATGGACTTGATTTCCCTGCACTGCCTCGAAGGTCACCAACAGCATCGAATTCCACCACAGTGGCATGTGCGACAGCCCTGTGGCACCTGGAGGGAAATCCACAGATCCCTGTGTCAGTTCTTCCGGAAAACTGACACTGCTGCTACAGCTTGGGAGGATAACGGACGTGTACGTTTCCATGCGAGAAGTGTCCTGAATCTCCTGTGGAGACTCCAGAGGAACTCCAAGATCCATGTGAGCACTGGAGAGGAAACCTCAGGTTCCAGCTTCGGCTCCAGACGAGGACTCAGGATCCGGCACCGACTGGAGAGGAATCCCGAGTGGCCCATCGCCACTCGCATGGAGACTGGCCTTTCCGGAGGCCACACGAGCGGTTCCCTGAGGTTCGCATCATAACTCGAGAGGAACCTGCCACAACTCAAGAAAAACCAGGACGTTCTCCCCTCCAGGCAAGATGAGGTCTTTTACGCTGTGGCATCTCGAGGGAAATCACACCTTCCCTCTTGAACCTCACAAGGGTCTTTCACACCCTTGCTGCAACTCAAGAAGTTCCCCGACATACCCTTCTCCACTCGAGAGGAACACTGAGGGTCCCACCACAACTCAAGAGGAGCCCCCTTTTGCCCTCCTCCGCTCCATATGAGGGTTCCTTTCCCTGCTTTGTCGCGAATGGATCTGGCATTCCATTCGCACAGCAAGAGGATGTGCTCTCAACAGGAATGATGAAAGGAACGCCAGGGATCGTGCCATCATACCAAAAGACCCCCAAATGTCTCATTCCACTACAGATGAACCTGATTTCCCTGCACTGCCTCGAAGGTCACCCACAGCATCAAATCACACCACGGTGGCACGTGCGACAGCCCTGTCACACCTCAAGGTAAATACACAGATCCATGTGTCAATTCTTCGGGAAAACTGACACTGCTGCTACAGCTTGGGAGGATAACGGACGTGTACGTTTCCATGCGAGAAGTGTCCTGAATCTCCTGTGGAGACTCCAGAGGAACTCCAAGATCCATGTGAGCACTGGAGAGGAAACCTCAGGTTCCAGCTTCGGCTCCAGACGAGGACTCAGGATCCGGCACCGACTGGAGAGGAATCCCGAGTGGCCCATCGCCACTCGCATGGAGACTGGCCTTTCCGGAGGCCACACGAGCGGTTCCCTGAGGTTCGCATCATAACTCGAGAGGAACCTGCCACAACTCAAGAAAAACCAGGACGTTCTCCCCTCCAGGCAAGATGAGGTCTTTTACGCTGTGGCGTCTCGAGGGAAATCACACCTTCCCTCTTGAACCTCACAAGGGTCTTTCACACCCTTGCTGCAACTCAAGAAGTTCCCCGACATACCCTTCTCCACTCGAGAGGAACACTGAGGGTCCCACCACAACTCAAGAGGAGCCCCCTTTTGCCCTCCTCCGCTCCATATGAGGGTTCCTTTCCCTGCTTTGTCGCGAATGGATCTGGCATTCCATTCGCACAGCAAGAGGATGTGCTCTCAACAGGAATGATGAAAGGAACGCCAGGGATCGTGCCATCATACCAAAAGACCCCCAAATGTCTCATTCCACTACAGATGAACCTGATTTCCCTGCACTGCCTCGAAGGTCACCCACAGCATCAAATCACACCACGGTGGCACGTGCGACAGCCCTGTCACACCTCAAGGTAAATACACAGATCCATGTGTCAATTCTTCGGGAAAACTGACACTGCTGCTACAGCTCGGGAGGAAAACGGACGTGTATGTTTCCACGCGAGAAGAGTTCTGAATCTCCTGTGGAGACTCCAGAGGAAGCCCAACATCCATGTGAGCACTGGAGAGGAAACCTCAGGTTCCAGCTTCGGGTACAGATGGGGACTTAGGACCCGGCACCGACTGCAGAGGAATCCCGAGGGGCCCATCTCAACTCGCATGGAGTCTGGCCTTTCCTGAGGCCACACGAGCAGGTCCCTGAGGTTCCCATCGTAACTCGAGAGGAATCTGCTGCAACTCGAGAAAAACCAGGACGTTCTCCTCTCCAGGAGAGATGAGGCCCTTTTACGCCACAGCTTCTCGAGGGAAATCACGCCTTCCCTCTTGAACCTCGCAAGGGTCCTTCACACCCTTGCTGCTACTCAAGATGTTCCACGACATACCCATCTCCACTCGGGAGGAACACCGAGGGTCCTGGCACAACTGAAGAGGAGCCCTGTTTTGCCCTTGTGAGCTCGAGACGAGGCTTCTTTTCCCTGCTTCTTCGGGAAAGGATTTCCGGCATTCCCAATGCATCTCAGGAGGAGCCACTCTCAACAGGACATTTGAGAAGAACTCCAGGGACTGTGCCACCATTCCAATAGTCACAGAGCTGTCTCAGTCCACTCCAGATGAACATGATTTCACTGCACTGCCTCGAAGGTCACTCCGAGCATCGAATGACACCTCGGTGGAACACGTGACTGCCCTGTGGCACATCGAGGGAAAGCCACAGATCCCTGTGTCAACTCACCGGGAAGACTGACACTGCTGCTACAGCACAGAAGGGTAGCAGACTTGCATGTAACCACTCGAGACGAGGACTGACTTCCCTCTGGACGCTCCCGAGNGGGAAAGCCACAGATCCCTGTGTCAACTCACCGGGAAGACTGACACTGCTGCTACAGCACAGAAGGGTAGCAGACTTGCATGTAACCACTCGAGACGAGGACTGACTTCCCTCTGGACGCTCCCGAGGAACCCCAAGGTCCATGTCAGCACCGGAGAGGTAACCTCAGTTTCCGGCCTCCGATCCAGATGAGGACTTAGGACCCGGAACTGACTGGAGAAGAATCCCCTCGCAACTTGCATGCAGACTGGCCTTTCTTCAGGCCACTCGAGTGGGTCCTGGGGGTCTCTGTCGTAATTCGAGTGGACCCTGCTGCAAATCTAGAAAAACCAGTAGGTTCTTCCCTCCAGGTGGGATGAAGTCGTTTTCTGCTGTGGCATCCCGAGAGAAGTCACACCTTCCCTCCTGAAACACAAAGGATCCTTCACTCCCTTGCGACAGCTCAAGAAGTTCCATGAATTACCCGTCTCCACTCGAGAGGAACACTGAGGGTCCCACCACAACTCAAGAGGAGCCCCCTTTCCCCCTCTTCTGCTCGAGATGAGGGTTCCTTTCCCTGCTTCNGAAGTTCCATGAATTACCCGTCTCCACTCGAGAGGAACACTGAGGGTCCCACCACAACTCAAGAGGAGCCCCCTTTCCCCCTCTTCTGCTCGAGATGAGGGTTCCTTTCCCTGCTTCTTCGGGAAAGGATTCCTGCTGTTCCTGTCACATCTCAAGAGGTGGCGTTCTCAACAGGAAAGCCGAGATCTCCAGGGGACGTGCCAACATACTTAAAGTCCCCCAGATGTCTCAGTCTACCTCAGATGAACCTGATTTCACTCCACTACGTCGAGTGTCACTCGGGTATCGCCTCACACCATGGTGGCTCATGCCACAGCCCTGTAGCATCTCAAGGGAAAGACAGAGATCCCTGTGTCAACTTGACGGGAAGACTGACACTGATGCTACAGCTCGGGAGGCAAGAGGACATGCATGTAACCACAGGAAACTAGTCCTTAGTCCCATGAAGAGACTCCAGAGGAACCCCAAGATCCACGGCAGCACAGAAGAGGAAACCTCAAGTTCCAGCTTCGGCTCCAGATGAGGACTTCGGACCCAGCACCGACTGGAGAGGAATCCCGAGGGGCCCCTCTCCACTCGCATGGAGACTGGCCTTTCCTGAGGCCACACGAGCGGTTTCCTGAGGTTCCCGTCGTAACTCGAGAGGAACCTGCTGCAATTCGAGAAAAACCAGGACATTCTACCCTCCAGGTGTGATGAGGCCCTTTTACGCTGTGGCGTCTCGAGGGAAATCATGCCTTCCCTCTTGAACCTCGCAAGTGTCCTTCATACCCTTGCTGCAACTCTAGAAGTTCCCCAACATATGCTTCTCCAGTGGAGAGAACACTGAGGGTCCCACCACAACTCAAGAGGAGCCCCCTTTCCCCCTCCTCTGCTACAGATGAGGGTTCCTTTCCATGCCTCGTCTGGAATGGATTCTGGGGTTCCCATCACACAGCAAGAGGATGTGCTCTCAACAGGAAAGTTGAAAGGAACGCCAGGGGTAGTGCCACCATTACAAGAGACCCCCAAATGTCTCATTCCACTACAGATGAACCTGATTTCCCTGCATTGCCTCGACAGTCACCCCCAGCATCAAAACACACCACAGTGGCACGTGTGACAGCCCTGCGCCACCTTGAGGGAAATCCACAGATCCCTGTGTCAATTTTTCGGGAAAACTGACACTGCTGCAACACCACGGGAGGAAAATGGACGTGTATGTTTCCACAAGAGAAGAGTCCTGAAGCTCCTGGGGAGACTCCAGAGGAACACCAAGATCCATGGCAGGACAGAAGAGGAAACCTCAGGTTCCAGCTTCGGCTCCAGACGGGGACTTCGGACCCGGCACCGACTGGAGAGGAATCCCATGGGTCCCCTCTCAAGTTGCATGGACACTGGCCTTTCCTGAGGCCACACGAGCAGGTCCCTGATGTCCCCGTCGTAACTCGAGAGGGACCTGCCACAACTCAAGAAAAACCAGGACTTTCTCCCCTCCAGGTGAGATGAGGCCGTTTTCTAATGCTGCATCCCGAGAGAAATCACACCTTCCCTCCTGAACCTGATAGGGTCCTTCACACCCTTACTGCAACTCAAGAAGTTCCCCGACATACCTTTGTCCACTCGAGAGGAACACTGAGGGTCCCACCACAACTCAAGAGGAGCCCCCTTCCCCCACCTCCGCTCCAGGTGTGGTTTCCTTTCCCTGCTTCGTCGGGAATGCATTCTGGCATTCCCGTCGCACAGCAAGAGGATGTGCTCTCAACAGGAAAGTCGAGAGNACTACAGATGAACCTGATTTCCCTGCATTGCCTCGACAGTCACCCCCAGCATCAAAACACACCACAGTGGCACGTGTGACAGCCCTGCGCCACCTTGAGGGAAATCCACAGATCCCTGTGTCAATTTTTCGGGAAAACTGACACTGCTGCAACACCACGGGAGGAAAATGGACGTGTATGTTTCCACAAGAGAAGAGTCCTGAAGCTCCTGGGGAGACTCCAGAGGAACACCAAGATCCATGGCAGGACAGAAGAGGAAACCTCAGGTTCCAGCTTCGGCTCCAGACGGGGACTTCGGACCCGGCACTGACTGGAGAGGAATCCCATGGGTCCCCTCTCAAGTTGCATGGACACTGGCCTTTCCTGAGGCCACACGAGCAGGTCCCTGATGTCCCCGTCGTAACTCGAGAGGGACCTGCCACAACTCAAGAAAAACCAGGACTTTCTCCCCTCCAGGTGAGATGAGGCCGTTTTCTAATGCTGCATCCCGAGAGAAATCACACCTTCCCTCCTGAACCTGATAGGGTCCTTCACACCCTTACTGCAACTCAAGAAGTTCCCCGACATACCTTTGTCCACTCGAGAGGAACACTGAGGGTCCCACCACAACTCAAGAGGAGCCCCCTTCCCCCACCTCCGCTCCAGGTGTGGTTTCCTTTCCCTGCTTCGTCGGGAATGCATTCTGGCATTCCCGTCGCACAGCAAGAGGATGTGCTCTCAACAGGAAAGTCGAGAGAATCTCCAGGGGTCATGCCATCATTCCAAAAGACCCCCAAATGTCTAAGCCCACTACAGATGAACTTGATTTCCCTGCACTGCCTCAAAGGTCACCAACAGCATTGAATCACACCACAGTGGCACGTCGACAACCCTGTGGCACCTCAAGGGAAATCCACAGATCCCTGTGTCAGTTCTTCGGGAAAACTGACACTGCTGCTACAGCTCCGGAGGAAAATGGACATGTATGTTTCCACGCGAGAAGAGTCCTGAATCTCCTGTGGAGACTCCAGAGGTACCCCAAGGTCAATGTGAGCACTGGAGAGGAAACCTCAGGTTCCAGCTTCGGTTCCAGACGGGGACTTAGGACCCGGCACCGACTGGAGCGGAATGCCTAGGGGCCCCTCTCCACTCGCATGGAGACTGGCCTTTCCTGAGGCCACACAAGCGGTTCACTGAGGTTCCCATGGTAACTCGAGAGAATCTGCCGCAACTCGAGAAAACCCACGACATTATCCCCTCCAGGCGACATGAGGCCCTTTTATGCTGTGTCGTCTCGAGGGAAATGACGCCTTCCGGATGAATCTCGCAAGGGTCCTTCACACCCTTGCTGCATTTCAAGAAGTTCCTGACATACCCTTCTCCACTCGAGAGGAACCCTGAGGGTCCCACCACAACTCAAGAGAAGCCCCCTTTCCCCCTCCTCCGTTCCAGATGAGGGTTCCTTTCCCTGCTTCATCAGGAATGGATTCTGGTATTCCTGTTGCACAGTGAGAGGATGTGCTCTCAATAGGAAAGTCGAAAGGAACGCCAGGGGTAGTGCCATCATTCCAAAAGACCCCCACATGTCTCATTCCACTACAGATGAACCTGATTTCCTTGCAGTGCCTTGAAGGTCACCTCCAGCAACCAATCACACCATGGTGGCCCGTGCGACAGCCCTGTATCACCTAGAGGGACATCCACAGATCCCTGTGTCAATACTTCGGGAAAACTGACACTGCTGCTACAGCTCGGGAGGAAAACGGACCTGTATGTTTCCATGTGAGAAGTCTCCTACATCTCCTGTGGAGACTCCAGAGGAACCCCAACATCCATGTGAGCACTGGAGAGGAAACCTCAGGTTCCAGCTTCGGCTCCAGATGGGGAGTTAGAACCCGGCGCCGACTGGAGAGGAATCCCGAGGGGTCCCTTTCCACTCGCATGGAGACTGGCCTTTCCTGAGGCCACACGAGCGGTTCCCTGAGGTTCCCGTCGTAACTCGAGAGGAACCTGCCGCAACTNATCCCGAGGGGTCCCTTTCCACTCGCATGGAGACTGGCCTTTCCTGAGGCCACACGAGCGGTTCCCTGAGGTTCCCGTCGTAACTCGAGAGGAACCTGCCGCAACTCGAGAAAAACCAGGACGTTCTCCCCTCCAGGCGAGATGAGGCCCTTTTACGCTGTGGCGTCTCGAGGGATATCACGCCTTCCCTCTTGAACCTTGCAAGGGTCCTTCACACCCTTGCTGCAACTCAAGAAGTTCCCCGACATACCCTTCTCCACTCAAGAGGAACACCGAGGATCCTGGCACAACTCAAGAGGAGCCCAGTTTCCCCGTCGTGAGCTCGAGATGAGTGTCCCTTTCCCTGCGTCTTTGGGAAAGGATTTCCGGCATTCCTGATGCATCTCAGGAGGATCCGCTCTCAACAGGACAGTCTAGAAGAACTCCAGGGACCGCAACACCATTCCAAAAGATCCACAGCTGTCTCAGTCCACTCCAGATGAACATGATTTGCCTGCACTGCCTCGAAGGTCACTCCGAGCATCGACTGACACCTCGGTGGTACGCGTGACTGCCCTGTGGCACCTCGAGGGAAAGCCACAGATCCCTTTGTCAACTCAATGGGAAAACTGACACTGCTGCTACAGCAAGGAAGAGTAGCAGACGTGCATGCAACCATTCGAGACGAGGACTGACTCCCCTGTGTAGACTCCCGAGGAACCCCAAAGTCCATGTCAGCACTGGAGAGGTAACCTCAGCTTCAGGCCTCTGCTCCAGACGAGGACTTAGGACCCGGCACAGACAGGAGAAGAATCCCCTCGCAACTTGCATGCAGACTGGCCTTTCTTCAGGCCTCTCGAGCGGTTCCTGGGGATCTCCATCATAACTTGAGTGGACCCTGCTGCAAATCTAGAAAAACCAGGAGGTTCTACCCTCCAGGTGGGATGAAGCCATTTTCTGCTGTTACATACCGAGAAAAATCACACCTTCCCTCCTGAAACACAAAGGGTCCTTCACACCCTTGTGACAACTCAAGAAGTTCCCCGACATACCCTTCTCCACTCGAGAGGA
>SJYH01007797.1:9943-29079 GCA_006408735.1 Sylvicapra grimmia | reverse complement strand
AGAAGGGGACGACCGAGGATGAGATGGCTGGATGGCATCACTGACTCGATGGATGTGAGTCTGAGTGATCTCTGAGACATGGTGATGAACAGGGAGGCCTGGCATGCTTCGATTCATGGGGTCGCAAAGAGTCGGACACGACTGAGCGACTGAACTGAACTGAAAAATCATGTTGATGAAGGGTTTCATTGCTGAGTTAATGATTGCCGCCAGGCCTCCATATCCTTAGGCACCTGGGAGTATGTTAATCAATGTAATTGGAATGTAGAAAAAGAAATATAGTAATTTTGATGTTAGCAATACTAGACTTTTGAGTTAATGAATTTTTTCTTTGTTATAAATCACTGTACTCCTCTTTCTTTGTTATAAATCATTGTATCCTTGTTATGTAAGAATGTAACTTTATCACTATCTTAAGACTAAGTAGATCTTAAGGGAAAGCAAGTTTTCCGATTGACTAACCTTTATCAATAGAAAGAAAGGTGGGGCCATAAAATGTTAATCAGTCTCCAGACCAGAAAATATTGTAAACAAATGCAAGACCCTTGTAAGAACAAAGATATGCAAAGAACACTGTCTTTAGATAAGGGTTAGAGCAGCTGACCCTGTATGACTCTGTTTCTTACATTTATCTCTATGTACAACTAAAATTATAAAAGTGGACCTGGAAAATAAAGAAACAGACCAGTTCCTGGAAAGACTAGTTTCCCTCATGTCATTCTTTCTCATTCTCCTTTTCTGGCTGAATTCCCATCTGGAGTGTGGAGGCTCGCCAGGCCTACTAATTTTACCTGGGCTTCTAAGATCTGAACGGGGAGCACTTTGTGTCTCCACTCTTTTGGGAGACTGGGAAGATGCCTGTGGCCTATGTAGGTGGTGCAAACCCCTTGTCTCAGGGTTTTATTAGTTCTCCGCTTAAACCAGGTTATTCAGCCTCTTTTCTCCACTAATTGTCCTACTACACTATTCTTTTCTAATCTCTTTCCATATCTTTAATTAAACAATTTTCCTCTAGATGCCGACTCCGTCCCCACTTTGAATTACCCTGGATCCACTGGGACTGGACCCCGGCAAAAGAGGAAAGTGAAAAAGCTGGGTTGGAAGACGCTTACTCCTTGGAAGAAAACTTATGTCCAACCTAGATAGCATTTTCAAAAGCAGAGACATTACTTTGCCGACTAAGGTCTGTCTAGTCAAGGCTATGGTTTTTCCTGTGGTCATGTATGGATGTGAGAGTTGGACTGTGAAGAAGGCTGAGCGCCGAAGAATTGATGCTTTTGAACTGTGGTGTTGGAGAAGACTCTTGAGAGTCCCTTGGACTGCAAGGAGATCCAACCAGTCCATTCTGAAGGAGATCAACCCTGGGATTTCTTTGGAAGGAATGATGCTAAAGCTGAAACTCCAGTACTTTGGCCACCTCATGCAAAGAGTTGACTCATTGGAAAAGACTGTGATGCTGGGAGGGATTGGGGGCAGGAGGAGAAGGTGACGACTGAGGATGAGATGGCTGGATGGCATCACTGACTCGATGGATGTGAGTCTGAGTGATCTCTGAGACATGGTGATGAACAGGGAGGCCTGGCATGCTTCGATTCATGGGGTCGCAAAGAGTCGGACACGACTGAGCGACTGAACTGAACTGAAAAATCATGTTGATGAAGGGTTTCATTGCTGAGTTAATGATTGCCGCCAGGCCTCCATATCCTTAGGCACCTGGGAGTATGTTAATCAATGTAATTGGAATGTAGAAAAAGAAATATAGTAGTTTTGATGTTAGCAATACTAGACTTTTGAGTTAATGAATTTTTTCTTTGTTATAAATCACTGTACTCCTCTTTCTTTGTTATAAATCATTGTATCCTTGTTATGTAAGAATGTAACTTTATCACTATCTTAAGACTAAGTAGATCTTAAGGGAAAGCAAGTTTTCCGATTGACTAACCTTTATCAATAGAAAGAAAGGTGGGGCCATAAAATGTTAATCAGTCTCCAGACCAGAAAATATTGTAAACAAATGCAAGACCCTTGTAAGAACAAAGATATGCAAAGAACACTGTCTTTAGATAAGGGTTAGAGCAGCTGACCCTGTATGACTCTGTTTCTTACATTTATCTCTATGTACAACTAAAATTATAAAAGTGGACCTGGAAAATAAAGAAACAGACCAGTTCCTGGAAAGACTAGTTTCCCTCATGTCATTCTTTCTCATTCTCCTTTTCTGGCTGAATTCCCATCTGGAGTGTGGAGGCTCGCCAGGCCTACTAATTTTACCTGGGCTTCTAAGATCTGAACGGGGAGCACTTTGTGTCTCCACTCTTTTGGGAGACTGGGAAGATGCCTGTGGCCTATGTAGGTGGTGCAAACCCCTTGTCTCAGGGTTTTATTAGTTCTCCGCTTAAACCAGGTTATTCAGCCTCTTTTCTCCACTAATTGTCCTACTACACTATTCTTTTCTAATCTCTTTCCATATCTTTAATTAAACAATTTTCCTCTAGATGCCGACTCCGTCCCCACTTTGAATTACCCTGGATCCACTGGGACTGGACCCCGGCAAAAGAGGAAAGTGAAAAAGCTGGGTTGGAAGACGCTTACTCCTTGGAAGAAAACTTATGTCCAACCTAGATAGCATTTTCAAAAGCAGAGACATTACTTTGCCGACTAAGGTCCGTCTAGTCAAGGCTATGTTTTTTTCTGTGGTCATGTATGGATGTGAGAGTTGGACTGTGAAGAAGGCTGAGCACTGAAGAATTGATGCTTTTGAAGTGTGGTGTTGGAGAAGACTCTTGAGAGTCCCTTGGACTACAAGGAGATCCAACCAGTCCATTCTGAAGGAGATCAACCCTGGGATTTCTTTGGAAGGAATGATGCTAAAGCTGAAACTCCAGTACTTTGGCCANGTGGAGTCTCCCCAGGGAAGTCATGCCTCATTACCTGTGATTAAATGCACGTCCGCTCTCTTCCCTGACACTGTAGCAGCAGTGTCAGGCTTCCCGTAGAGTTGACCCAGTGATTTCTGTCTTTCCCATTACTTTGCCGACTAAGGTCCGTTTAGTCAAGGCTATGGTTTTTCCTGTGGTCATGTATGGATGTGAGAGTTGGACTGTGAAGAAGGCTGATTGCCGAAGAATTGAGGCTTTTGAACTGTGGTGTTGGAGAAGACTCTTGAGAGTCCCTTGGACTGCAAGGAGATCCAACCAGTCCATTCTGAAGGAGATCAACCCTGGGATTTCTTTGGAAGGAATGATGCTAAAGCTGAAACTCCAGTACTTTGGCCACCTCATATGAAGAGTTGACTCATTGGAAAAAACTCTGATGCTGGGAGGGATTGGGGGCAGGAGGAGAAGGGGACGACTGAGGATGAGATGGCTGGATGTCATCACTGACTCGATGGATGTGAGTCTGAGTGAACTCCGAGAGATGGTGATGAACAGGGAGGCCTGGCGTGCTGCGATTCATGGAGTCGCAAAGTGTCAGACACGACTGAGCGACTGAACTGAACTAAACTGAACTGAAAACTCAGCATTCAAAAAACAAAGATCATGGTATCCAGTCAGAACACTTCACATCAAATATAAGAGGGAAAAGTGGAATCAATGACAGATTTTCTTTTCTTGGACTCTAAAATCACTGGATGGTGACTGCAGCTGTGAAGTTAAAAAATGCTTTCTCCTTGGAAGGAACGTTATGACGAACTTAGACAGTGTGTTAAAAAGCAGAGACATCACTTTGCCAACAAACGTCCACATAGTCAAAATTATGGGGCTTCCTGGATCACTCAAAGGGTTAAGAATCCACTTGCGATAAAGGAAACACAGATTCAATCCCTGTGTAGGAAATATCCCCTGGGGAAGGAAATGGAAACTTACTCCAGTATTCTTGCCTGAAAGATCTCATAGACAGAGAACCCTGGCAGGCTATATCCCTAAGGGTCCCAAAGAGTTAGCAACTAAGCAGAAGCACAAGCCTGGTTTTTCCAGGAGTCATGTACAGATGTGAGAGTTGGGCCATAAAGAAGACTGAACATCAAAAAAATTGATGCTTTTGAATTGTGGTGCTGGAGATGACCCTTGAGAGTCCCTTGGACTCTAAGAAGTCAAACCAGTCAATGTTAAAGGAAATCAACCTGAATATTAATTGGAAGAACTGATGCTGAAGCAGAAGTTCCAATACTTTTCACATCTGATGCAAACAGCCAGCTCATTGGAAAAGACCCTGATGCTGGAAATTATTGAAGACAAAAGAAGAAAGGAGTGGCAGAGAAGTTAGATAGCATCATTAGAGTAAATTTGGGAGATAGTGGAAGACAGAGGAGTCTGGGATGCTACAATTCATGGGGTCCAATGAGTGGGATATGGCTTAGTGAATACACAAGAACTATTTTATATACTTTTAAAAATGACATTCAGAACACAATGTTAGCATATGTGTGGCACTTTTTTTAGAATCAAAACTTTTAAAAGTTCATGTAATATTTAGCTGTTTAATTTTAAGGAATTTTATAATTAGCTGACACTGTATGCAGGCTATCCAGTAACCAGAAAGAAGTTAAATTTCAGGAGAAAGCATATGTTGTTCAAATTCACTGTCAAAGTCCTCAGGTAACTTTGTCTGACTGTGGCCATCTGGTCAGCTGAAGAAAACAGATGAGAACAGCAGTGTTTTCAGTACTGTTCCTCCAACCTAAACACCCACTGCTGAAATCACATTATTTTCTCTGTCCTAATTACTATAACACACTGTTCTTTCTCCACATCTATGGTGTTAACATATTAGATTTCATACAAAAGAGTGACTATTATTTGTGTGCATTTACTTATAAGGCTAGAATAAACTCCAGCCAACCAGTGACCGGAAGATGGTGAATGCACTTTGTTTAGGGGGAGAAAAAAAAATAGTGGGCCATTTACTTCACCAATATTCTCATCTTAGCTTCAAAATACACATGTAAGCCTTTTCACAAGACTTTTCTAGTTTAACATCATTTTAGAATATAACACACATACACAGTTTCCCTGGTAGCTAAGTTGGTAAAGAATTGTCTGCAATGTAGAAGACCTCGGGTCAATTCCTGGGTCAGGAAGATTCCCTGGAGAAGGGATAACACATCCATCCCAGTGTTCTTGAGTTTTCCTAGTAGCTAAGCTGGTAGAGAATCCACCTGTAATGGGGGAGACTTGAGTTCAATCTCTGGGTTGGGGACTTATAGATGACCTAGAACTATATTTTATAATGTATATAATATACATATGTAAGTATGAATATGCATGCATACATAAATAAATATTAAACAAAATAGTTATATTTAATTCTATATTTATAGAAGACAAATATATTTTATAAATGTAATTATATGGGATGAAGTCCCATGAAGTCATGGGATATAGTTTCAAATTTCTAAGTAAATATAAATATTAAGATTGATTATCTTATCAGCTGAATATTTTAGATCACGGGAAAAAAAAGAAACAAACACATATTTACTTGTGGAGAATTTTAAATAATGTCCACCAAGTCTTTGCCATTTGTCCCATTGAGAGGTGGTCTGTGGTTACTTGACTAATAGAACATAGTAAATATTACACTGACATTTTGTGCTTGTAGCCTGAAGAACTAGTCATCTTCAGCTTCCTCTTTCTTGGTATGCTTTCTTGTGTCCTAGTGATCATAATCAGAGGAACCCCAAGCAGCCATGGAGATATTGCCAGAGATGCTCCAGGCCCTTTCTCAAAACCCATCAACATTAACCTTTAGCAGAAGCTAACATACATCTTTAAGTTAGGTGAGGTGAGGTGAAGTCACTCAGTCGTGTCCGACTCTTTGTGACCCCGTGGACTGTAACTTACTAGGCTTCTCTGTCCATGGGATTCTCCAGGCAAGAACACTGGAGTGGATTGCCATTTCCTTCTCCAATCTTTAAGTTAAAGGGTCCGGAATAAGAAAGGAAATGGAACCAACTTGGATCAAGATAGCAAAAACGTTACCACCAACAGACCGTGAGTCTAATTATACATAGATTTTCCTACAAGAGCATAATGAATGACACATCTACAGGTGGCCTGCTTATTTAACTTATATGAAGAGTACATCATGAGAAATGTCAGGCTGGACGAACAACAAGCTGGAATCAAGATTGCTAGGAGAAATATCAATAACTTCAGATACGCAGATGGCACCACCCTTATGGCAGAAAGCATAGAGGAGCTAAAGAGCCTCTTGATGAAAGTGAAAGAGAGTGAAAAAGCTGCCTTAAAACTCAAAATAAAAAAAAAAAAAAACAAACTAAGATTATGCCATCTGGTCCCATCTCTTCATGGTAAACAGAAGAGGAAACAATTGGAAACAGTGACAGACTTTATTTTCTTGGACTCCAAAATAAACGTAGATGGCAATTGCAGCATGGAATTAAAAAAAAAAAAAAAGCTTCCTCCTTGGAAAAAAAAGCTATGACAAACCTAGACAGTATGTTAAAAAACAGAGACATTACTTTGTCAACAAAATTTCATCTAACTAAAACTATGGTTTTTTCAGTAGTCATGTATGGATGTGAGTTGGAGCATAAAGAAAGCTGAGCACCAAAGAACTGATGCTATTGAACTGCGGTGTTGTAGAAGCCTCTTGAGAGTCTCTTTTACTGCAAGGAGATCAAACCAATCAATCCTAAAGAAAATCAGTCCTGAATATATATTGGAAGGACTAATTCTGAAGTTGAAGCTACAATACTTTGGCCACCTGATGCAAAGAGCTGACTCATTTGAAAAGACCCTGATGCAGGGAAAGATTGAAGGCAGGAGGAGAAGGGGATGACAGAGGATTAGACGGTTGGATGGCAACACTGACTCAGTGGACATGAGTTTAAGCAAAATGTGGGAATTGGTTAAGGACAGGAAATCCTGGAGTGCTACACTCCATGGGATTGCAAAGAGTCAGACATGACTTAGCAACACAATAACAATGACAGGTTGCCATTGCTGAACATGTAAGACCAAAAAGGAGAGAAAGGAGGTGGCATCCCTCTCCCTCCAAAAACCTGGCCCCTTTCTCTGTAAACTAATGTGTATTCTTCCTCATCATTAGCCTCATTCCTCCTCCCCTTGTCTTTATTTTTTCAAATTAAATGCTTCTTTCCAGATGGGTGAGAAGTTGATCCATGAACTTGGCTTCCACTTTGTTGTTTGACCATTAAATAAAACATCTTCTGTTTCAGTTTCACCCTCAGTTTACTCTATGGCTTGAAGCTTCTCCAGTCCAAACCCATGAATGATCCAGGGTTGATCCCCAGCACTAATCATGAACCTCCAGTCATGTGTGTCAGGTTCTTGAAAGTGGGTGTTCCACTTTCCACTCTAACAACCCTAGAGAAAGACTTAGGAAGCAAAACCTGACATTTGTGAGTGAAATAAATGATATTTTTTGTTTGTTTGTTTCAGGCTACCAAATTTGGGAGTGGGTTTTACTCAGAAATAGTAACTGGAAACAATGTTTGATGCTGAAATGTAATACAGGATGGGAATACTTTTGAAACCTTTTTGGAAAATACAAGTCTACTAGAGCTTATCTTATCAATCATTAAATAGTCATATAAGAGAAGTTATAATCCTTATTTTACAGATAAGGAAACAGCTACAGTCCCAAGGAGAGAAAGCTAGGAGGTCACAATACTGAGATATGAGTATTGCAGTCTGGTTTCAAAGCTCACATTTTTAGTTCTGATCCATTATTATTTTTGATAAGTATTCTCAGAGTTGTTGAGAAAATGTTCATAAAAGTTGGGTGATAAGAAATCTTCAAATAAAAAAACCTTCATTGAGATGGTACTTTTCAAGTTTCATGGTATTATCTATGTGGAAAATGGGAGAAAATTGCCCTAGAAGGAGGGTGAAAGATAAGGTATGATAAATGAGAATAATTTCAGAATAAGCAATGAGAAGTGGAGTTAGACACATGAAGTGTGGATTAGGAAATCACTCCTACAAAGAGAAAATAAAGACCAGTAAGTAGAAACGTTTTCAGTTATAAAATAGTACAATTACTTATTGCTAAGAACTAGTCTAAGTACTTTATATATACTGATTCTTATGCTAGTCCTTGAAGTGTATTGTCATTATAATATCATGTACTATCACAGTTGTTGTTGTTGTTCAGTCACTAAGTTATGTGTGACTTTTCACGACCTCACAGACTGTAGCAGGCCAAGCTTTCCTGTCCTTCACTTTCTCCTGGAGTTTGCTTAAACTTATGTCCATTGAGTCAGTGATGCCATCCATCCATCTCCTCCTCTGTTGTCCCCTTCTCCTCCTGCCTTCAATACTTCCTGGCATCAAGGTTTTTTCCAGTGAGTCTGCTCCTTGTATCAAGTGGCCAAAATATTGGAGTTTCAGCATCAGTCCTTCCAATGAATGTTCAGGGTTTATTTCCTTTAGGATTGACTGACTTGAGCTCCTTACTATTCAATGGGCTCTCAAGAGTCTTCTCCAAAACCACAGTTGAAAAGCATCTACTCTTAAGCACTCAGCCTTCTTTATAGTCCAACTTTCACATCCACACATGATTACTAGAAACCATATCATTGAGTATATGGACCTTTGTCAGCAAAATGATGTCTTTGCCTTTTAATACACTGTCTAGATTAGTCATAACTATTCTTACAAGGAGCAGGGGTCTTTTAATTTTGTGGCTGCAGTCCCATCCACAGTGATTTTGGAGCCCAAGAAAATTAAATCTGTCACTGCTTCTACTGTTTCCCCATCTATTTGCCATGAAGTGATGGGGCCAGATGTCATGATCTTACTTTTTTGAATGCTGAGTCTTAAGCCAGCTTTTTCACTCTAGTCTTTCACCCTCATCAAGAGGCTCTTTATTTCCTCTTCACTTTCTGCCACTAGAGTAGTATTATCTGCATATCTGAGATTGTTTATATTTCTCCCAGCAATCTTGATTCCAACTTGTGATTCAATATCATTAATGTTTTATCTCATAAGCAAGTAATGAGTCATGCAGAGAGATGAAATGAAAGGCCTAATGTCACAAATTGGAAGAGTGGTAAAATCTGGATTCCAACTCAAGCAGTCTGGTCTTGAGTCTATAGTCTTAAACATTATCCTGTATTAAGCTAAGCAACATACTGCAAATAAAACAAATATCAAAAACAGTTTAGTGAATACAATAGTAAATATAACAAAATACATTATAACACTCAAATAAAAAAAACTTCTCCTGCATCCATTTTTTTTTTTCTTTCTGTTTCCAATTCAGTGATTTGTCCCTAAGACTTAGGCTTATCCTTCCACTTATGCTGTCACTCCACCTAAAACCTTTCATTTCAAAAGAATATTATTTTTCTTATAAGCACATCAGGTTATTTCCAAATAAAACAAAAAAGAACTAAGTCAAACTGGACATAAGCAATAATTAAAAAAAAAAAGAAAAGAAAAAGCACATCTCCATGGACTGTAGCCTACAAGACTTCTCTGTCCATGGAATTTTCCAGGCAAGAGTACTGGAGTGGATTGCCATTTCCTTCTGCAGGGGATCTTCCCGACCCAGGGATCAAACCCAAGTCTCCTGCATTGCAGGCAGACGGTTTACCATCTGAACCACCAGGGAAGTCATGTGCAACACTAAATCAAATTAAAATGCTTACTGATTTCTGGTTGCTATCACCCACCATTTCCTTTATAACTAGGTTTCTTGAAGAAATACTTTATACTCATGATTTCCATTAATACATCAACTATAATCAATCTTATTTTTGGGTCATGTTAATGATTAACTAATCAGAAACAACTTATTGTAGCTAAATCCCTTCACTGGGCACTTAACTCCTATCTCCACCCCATAGATTAATGCTTATTCCTTGTACCTTTCTTGGAGTTGTCTTTTGCAGGAGGCAGTGCTATTGTGGTTTCCCTCCCTCTATCGGTCTACATAGGCTTCTCTCTGTCCCTACCTGTGCTGCCCTCTGTGGCTTTCTTCACTCTGCACATTCTCTCATGAGTCATTCTATCCTCACCCCAACTCTTGATCAATAACATCTATAAAATGTTTACTGTTTAGCAAAGTATTTTGCTGAACTAGATCAATTTTTCTTAAAAAAAAAAAAAGATACAATAGAGAATAATTGAAAGGCTAATAAAGAGATTATTTCCTAGAGACCAAAGTTCTAATTGCTAGACTTTATGTGTGTACTTCCCAGGTGGTACAGTGGTAAAGAATCTGCTTGCCATTGCAAGAGATGCAAGATATGAGGGTTTGATCCTTGTGTCAGGAAGATCCCCTAGAGTAGGAAATAGCAATCCATTCCAGTATTTCTTGCCTATAAAATTTCATGGACAGAGGTGTCTGGTGCACCACAATCTAAACAGTCACAAAGAGTTGGACATGGCTGATTGACTGAGCATACATGTACAACAAAGACAATTTTCCAGAGATCAAAGTTCTAATCACTGTTCTTACACGTAACTAGTGGGGTTTCCATGGTGACTCAGATGGTAAAGAATCAACCTGCAATTTGGGAGACCTGGGTTCAATCCCTGGGTTGGGAAGATCTCTTGGAGAAGAAAATGGCAACCCACTCCAGTATTCTTGCCTGGAGAATACCCATGAACAGAGGAGCCTGGCAGGCTACAGACCATGGGATCACAAAGAGTTGGACACGACTAAGCACAGCACAGCATAGGTAACTAATAATGAAAAGGAGTTAGATTAAATAATGAAACAAATATAGGAATCCTTGCTTTGAGGTATCTTGCAGAATTGTACTATAGCAACTGGAGAATTTAGCCTCATGGCTCTGTAGTAAAAAGTATCTTCAAATAACTGGATCTGGCAGTATTTTTTTTCCTACACTTGTTGGCTCAAGTCTCAATAAGTATAAGGTTCAGTTCAGTTCAATTCAGTCACTCAGTCATATCCAATTATTTGTGACCCCATGAATTGCAGCATGCCAGGCCTCCCTGCCCATCATCAACTCCCAGAGTTCACCCAGACTCATGTCCATAGAGTCAGTGATGCCATCCAGCCATCTCATCCTCTGTCGTCCCCTTCTCCTCCTGCTCCCAATTCCTCCCAGCATCAGAGTCTTTTCCAGTGAGTCAATTCTTCTCATGAGGTGGCCAAAGTATAAGGTAAATGATGCAAAAAACTCAGCCTCTGTACACTGGTACTGAATTAAATCTTAGAGACAGTTTTGGGTGAAAAGGATAGCTGTATTACTTTGCCAGGCAAAAAAAGGGCACAGTGAGTTCATTTTCCCAAAAAGTGTGTTCCCCAACCCAGGAGGATTTGGTAAGGAGCTTGATAGCAATGGTTCCAGGGTGGGTTTGCAGACAGGATTAGGATGTGTGCAGAGCCTGAACTCCTCTTCTCTGGAGTGAAAAATGCTGACACATGTCAGGGTTTAGTTTTTTAAAGAGCCCAAAGTTTTTGTTATGTGTATCCCTTGCAGTGAAACCAAGACCCTGCCTCAAGCCTGCACTGATTTTTCTTGGCTCTCCTCCCTTGTCTTTGTTTCCCCTCCCTTCCCTGATTAGCAGCTGCTTGAATCTGCCATTTGGAACTCAGGGAAGGTCATGAGGTCTCCAGTCTTCCTTACAAACAAGAGATTGGGGACACAGAAGGGTTTCTGTGCCCAGGCACCCTACAGTACTCTTCTTAGTTTCATAAGTATTACTTTGGTAATAATTTGAATATTTTTTCTATAATTTCTAAAACATAATCAGTAGCCAGCCAGAGTGTGTTCAGTGTCATGCTAAAAATGTTGAGAAAACCCCAAAATAACATGTTCATGAATTTTATGGTCTTTCTGACCAGAAATTNAAATAAATAAAATATAAAAACCTGAAAAGAAGATTAACAATTGTCTTATTCACTGACTTTTTCCCCCCAGAATAAAATATATTCATGCTTTTATTTGCCAGAGATTTTTGGCATACCCTCTGAAATACCCTTCCCCACAATGGGGAAAAAAAACATTTTTCTCCTCTTTTGTAGTATCTCGTGTTTTTTGCCTACCAATGGAGTTTTTCATTTGTGTATTGCTTATTCACAATTGTTTTCATTTTATAACATCTTTTAGTAGGGATAGAATATAGAGTTAAGGTGCCTTACAACTATGTTCAGCAGAAACATACTTTCTAGGTGCACTTACACACTTTGGGACATATGACCTAGCAACTGAACTCAACTTTCTATTAGTAGGTAGGAATTAAGAAAACTATATTAAGTAACAAATAATGCAGGTCCGCAGGAGACTACATTTCGTGTTAAAAGGAGCCTTGTCTACAGGAACTACACTCTTCTGGCTAGAGCCCCACTGCCCTCTGGGACTCAGCCACAGGGGCAGCTGGTTCTGTACTGACCTGAGGATTAGCTCCTATTCCCACAGTAAGGCATGATAGTCAGGGCTGTCATGCAGGTGGAGCAAGCACTAGTGGATCTAAGGCTGACTATGCAGAAGAGGAATAATAAAACTGGCATGCCCAAAATTATGATGATACACATACATCTCTTACATCAGTGGACAAAAAATTCTGTGCTCTCACACTTGTCTCCTAAAAAAAATAAATAAATAAATAAACAACTAATTATGCGGCCAACTTTTCACCATTCAGAAAGGCTTTTTATACTATATCATTTTTCTTTATAACACACAGAATCATGGATTCACAGCCTATCTGAGCCTTGCCATAATTTCTCCAACTGCCAAAATATCAATCTGTGTTTCTCATCTGGGCTTAAATTTTAGTTTTGCCTTAATAACTCTGTGATTCTGGCAAGTTATGTGGCCCTTTAATGAAAATAAGTGCTTATCTCTAAAATTAGAATAGTCAAATTTACAACGTTGATTTTTGGGAGAATTTTGTGGTGTAACAAAAATTAACATTTTCTCAAAGTGTCTGTCATATAGTAAACAACAATATAAGTTAACTGTTTTTATTATTTTCATTGTTAAAGTCACCACAATGAAATTTATTCTTAACTAAAAATTCAAAAATTCTCCTTATCTCTTTCATAATGTCCATTTTCACTATTCACTTTACACTTTACCAAAACCACTTTAGTTCCATAGAAACTCATCAGCAAAACATAAGGATTTCCAAAGATCTTAAGAAACTCTCCCTGAAAGTGAAGCAAGCCAGATTATTTGGAGTATTGAGGAAAGCAATGGACAGAAAGACAGATACCAGAGTGAGAGTTTTCATTTGCTGCCCAAATACCATGAAAAAAAAATAAAAAGAAAAGATTTTTTAAACATATATAGAAGGGAGTGAGAGCCTTTTATGTTTAGAACAATAATCTCCCTGATGTACAGTCTTCAGTTCAGTTCAGTCACTCAGTTGTGTCCGACTCTTTGAGACCCCAAGAATCGCAGCACACCAGGCCTCCTTGTCCATCACCAACTCCTGGAGTTCACCCAAACCCATCTTCTTCGAGTCGGTGATGCCATCCAGCCATCTCATCCTCTGTAGTCCCCTTCTTCTCCTGCCCCCAATCCCTCCCAGCATCAGGATCTTTTCCAATGAGTCAACTTTTCACATGAGGTGGCCAAAGTACTAGAGTTTCAGCTTTAGCATCAGTCCTTCCAATGAACGCCCAGAACTGATCTCCTTTAGAATGAACTGGTTGGATTTCCTTGCAGTCTACTTCACAACAATTAAGCAAACAATACATTTTTGTTCACTTTACCACTTTTTTTTTCCACTCTTGATTAATGACCAAGCTTACATTTAATTTTTATTGACTTCAGAACTTAATCAATGACAAAAGTTTCACATTTTCTTTCAAAGTTAACAGATTGTAGATTCAGAATCTCTACCCCTGCTGTTCCTATATATCAAATAACTATCTCATGTTGCAAAAGCCAAAGAATGAGCAGAGTCTAAAAGAAATTTCCTGGCAATGTGGAGTATTATGTAATTGATGAAAGGAAATTGAAGAATGAAAAAAAAAAAATGTTTCTATCTAAAAAGTTTACTGATAGTTTTCCAGAGAATAGTTTTGGTAGTCAGGATAGAGTTATAAGATCTTGGTTCAAAGGATATAAGATATGAAATCAGTGAGGGAATTTGGAAGATAGAATTGTATATCTCTGTAACAGGGAAAATAAAATAATACCTGGAAAATATATCCAGTTAAAGGATAGTGAGGCAAACATGGAACAAAAGTGACATGTTACAAAGGAATACATGATGAAAAAAGGTTTTCAGGAGTTAGAGTAATACTTATTAAATACACAACGGAGTGATGTCATCAAGATGGTAACACTGGTTGCTCCTGACTTTACTCACCTTCAAAAGAACAACTAACAACTGTTTAAATACAAGACACCACTGACCATTCTAGAATAAGGAGGTGAGGCTGATTCACACAGAGACCAAGATGATCCCCTTAGAAGGATAAGAGAAACAGCAACTACATGCTGGCCACATTGCCCTTACCCTAGGCTAGCACAGTCCCATGTAGACATGTCTCCCTTGAGTCTCTGGTTCTTCTATGGGGAAAGAGAAGAGAAAAGAGACAATCTGCCCTCTTCACTAGCATTGCAGTTTGCTTTACAGGAACCCCTACTTTGACTTTGCAGCATTGGGATTATAGGGTTATCTATGGGAGAAGGCAATGGCAACCCACTCAAGTACTCTTGCCTGGAAAATCCCAAGAACAGAGGAGCTTGGTGGGCTGCAGTCCATGGGGTCGCTAAGAGTCGGACACGACTGAGCGACTTTACTCTCACTTTCCACTTTCATGCATTGGAGAAGGAAATGGCAACCCACTCCAGTGTTCTTGCCTGGTTAATCCCAGGGATGGTGGAGCCTGGTGGAATGCCGTCTATGGGGTCGCACAGAGTCATACATGACTGAAGCACCTTAGTAGCAGCATGGGCTCAACCATTATGAATCTGATTGTCCCACCTCCTGTGGAGAGTGTCTTCAAACACCATGTGACCAAAAGGGCTGGTAACAATTTCTGTAAAAATTGTGGCCTAGCAATGACTGAATTGAGAGTCAGGCAGGCAGAACTGATAGACCTCGGAGCAAAGCCAGTAAGAACATGCAGTGTCCCAATGGTATACACAGGCAGAGAGAGTAATTCATAGGCAAGGCTAAGAGTAATCTCTGAGCCCTGTAAACTAGAGAACCTGTTTGGAAAACTGAGGGTAGCCTGGAGCAGCTCTTCCTCTGCTATTCAGGCAGGGAGCTGAGACATAGTCCCATTTACTGAAAGAGTGTAAGTTTCACCAGATAATTCAGATAACTCTAGGGCCCACAGTGAAATCTTAAAAAAAAAAAAAAAAGGTACAAATGAACTTATTTATAAAACGGGAAGAGGCTCACAGATGTAGGGAACCAATTTATGAATATCAAATGGGAAATATGGTAAGGGGAAGGATTAATTAGGAACTTGGGATTAATATACAGACACTACTATTCATAAAATAGATAACCAAAAAGACCTACTCTATAACAAAGGACACTCTTCTCAATATTCTATAATGATATATAAGGGGGAAAAATTTGAAAAAATAAATGTATATGTATAACTGAAACTGGACTTACCTGAAGCTCAGCTGGTTGAGAATCTGCCTGCAAAGCAAATGACCCCATTTCATTTCCTGGGTCAGGAAGATACACTGGAGAAAGGATAGGCAACCTACTCTAGTATTCATGGGCATCCACGTGGCTCAGATTGTAAAGAATGCCAGAGACCTGGATTTGATCCCTGGGTTGGGAAAATTCCCCTGGAAGTGGGCATGGCAAACCACACCAGTATTCTTGCTTGGAAAACCCCTTGGGCAGAGGAGCCTGGTAGGCTACAGTCCAGGAGTCACAAAGAGTTGGATGTGACTGAGTGCCTAACCACAGCACAGCAACTGGAACTATGCTGTACACCTGGAGCAAGCACAATGTTATACATCAACCATATGCCACAAAATTAAAAAATAAAATAGACAAACATTTTTTAAAAAAGAAAAAAATAAAAAACTTGAAATTCCAAATAAAGAAAAAAATATCCAGAATTCAAAAGCTAGGAGGAGGTCAGCTCAGTGGGCAAAGGGTCTATAAGCTGGAATATGATTTATTTGTCTTTTACCAAACACCACAGCCTGCTAGATTTGCATTGATGTGCATTTTCAAAATCTAACATTCAAAGAGTTTTTAAAAGTACAATATATTTTATGTTAGCCCAGAGTAACCACAAGGGACAATCTGTAGTAATTACACCCATCTCCCCATACATAAAGAACTCGCAATAAATTAAGCATACTGATACCACAAGACATTTTATGGCATTATATTAGTAATCAATAACAAGGAAAAAACTGGGAAATACCTAATTAATCAACAGTCTCCTGAACAATCAAGGGATCAAAGAAGACATTAAAATGGAAATTAAAAAGTTTCTTGAAGTAAAATTGGAAACACAACATACCAAAACTTGTGGGATACAGATACAGCAAAAACAGTTTCTAAGGGGGAAATGAAGTGAAGTGAAGTGAAGTCGCTCAGTCGTGTCTGACTCTTTGCGACCCCACGGACTGTAGCCTATCAGGCCCCTCTGTCCACGGGATTTTCCAGGCAAGAGTGCTGGAGTGGATTGCCATTTCCTTCTCCAGGGGGTCTTCCCGACCCAGGAATTGAACCTGGGTCTCCCACATTGCAGGCAGATGCCTTACCATAGCAATAAATGCCTTACTCAAAGCAAGAATAATTTCAAATAAATGATGCAACTATGCATTTTTGGTGTTGTTGTTATTTAGCTGCTAAGTCATGTCTGACTCTGTAACTCCATGGACAGGAGTTACATTTGGATAAGCATGCCAGGCTTTCCTGTCCTTCACTATCTCCTAGAATTTGCTTAAATTCATGTCTATTGAGTCAGTGATGCTATCTAACCATCTTATCTTCTACTTCCTTCTTCTCCTTTTGTGATTAATCTTTCCCAGCATCAGGGTCTTTTCCAAAGAATTGACTCTGCATCCTGTGGCCAAAGTGTTGGAGCCTCAGCTTCAGCATCAGTCCTTCCAATGAATATTCAGAGTTGATTCCTTTAGGATTGACTGGTTTGATCTCCTTGCTGTTTAAGGGACTTTCAAGAGTATTCTTCAGCAGCACAATTCAAAGGCATATATGCTCAGTCTTCTTTATAGTTCAACTCTCACAAGGAACTAGGAAAACAAAAACAAATTGAACTCAGAGACATCATAAAGAGGAAAGAGTAAGCAGCAGAGGAGAAATACAGAACAACATCAACAAACAAGAAATAGAAAAGATTAACCAAACTAAAAGTTAGTTATTTGAAAATATAAACAAAATAATCAGGCGGGGCTACTAGGAGGCGGGGAGACCGGTGGTCACGTGTCAGGGCGGGACAGGGCGGGGCAGCTGCGTGACTCCTGGTGGCTGACGTCAAGGCGCGGGCGTCAGCTGACCGAGCCGCCGTCTCTACAGCCTATTTAGCTCCGGCGCCCCAGCCAGTCCGTCGTCGCCGTCCCTGCCGCCATGGCTCAGTATAAGGGTGCCGCCAGCGAGGTGGGCCGCGCCATGCACCTCATGAAGAAGCGGGAGAAGCAGCGCGAGCAGATGGAGCAGATGAAGCAGAGGATTGTTGAGGAAAACATAATGAAGTCCAACATTGACAAGAAGTTCTCTGCACACTACGACGCTGTGGAGGCTGAGCTCAAGTCCAGCACTGTGGGTCTTGTGACCCTGAACGACATGAAGGCTAAGCAGGAGGCGCTGGTGAAGGAGCGGGAGAAGCAACTTGCCAAGAAGGAGCAGTCGAAGGAGCTGCAGCTTAAGCTGGAGAAGCTGCGAGAAAAGGAGCGCAAGAAGGAGGCCAAGCGGAAGATCTCCAGCTTGTCCTTCACCCTGGATGAAGAAGAGGAGGCAAGCGAGGAGGAGGGGGAGGTGGTGGCCGTGGACAAGGAGGAGCTGGAAAGAGAGATCACCGCAAAGAAGAGGAAAATGGGGAAGAACCCAGATGTGGACACAAGCTTCTTGCCTGACCGAGACCGGGAGGAGGAGGAGAATCGGCTCCGGGAGGAGCTACGGCAAGAGTGGGAAGCCAAGCAGGAGAAGATTAAGAGTGAGGAGATTGAGATCACTTTCAGTTACTGGGATGGCTCTGGGCACCGGCGCACAGTCAAGATGAAGAAGGGCAACACGATGCAGCAATTCCTGCAGAAGGCACTCGAGATCCTGCGCAAAGATTTCAGTGAACTCAGATCGGCAGGGGTGGAGCAGCTCATGTACATCAAGGAGGACTTAATCATACCCCACCACCACAGCTTCTACGACTTCATCATCACCAAGGCTAGAGGGAAAAGTGGGCCCCTCTTCAATTTTGACGTTCACGATGATGTGAGGCTGCTCAGTGACGCCACCGTGGAGAAGGATGAGTCGCATGCAGGCAAGGTGGTGCTGCGGAGCTGGTACGAGAAAAACAAGCATATCTTCCCCGCCAGCCGCTGGGAGCCCTACGACCCCGAGAAGAAGTGGGACAAGTACACGATCCGATGACATAGTGGCAGTGTGGCCCTGGCTCCCTGCAGTCCCCTCCTCTGGTCCCCAGGACTCCAGGCTCCCGGCTCCCCGCTCCTGAGATGGGATCGGACCTGCTCAGCCCTTGCCCTGGCGCTGTTGGTTCCTGCCTCTTTCTTTCATGACACTTGGATCACCCGATGTGTGTTTTGTCTAAAAACTTTTTTTGATCGAGCTAAAATTCATATACGATGAGATTCACCATTGTGACCGTGTGAAAGTATACCACACAGGGGTATTGTGTACATTCACAGCATTGTGAATCATCCCTGAAGGAGACCCTACGTCCATTAGCAGCCAGCCCCTCACATCCCTTAGTCTATTTCTTGTCTGTTTGGATTTGCTTATTCTGGAAGTTTCGATTAAAACAATTATACAGTATCTCTGCAAAAAAAAAAATAAATAAATAAAACTGTTATCTGAACTAAGCAAGGAAGAAAGAGGATGCAAATTAACAAAATTATAAATAAAATGGGAGATATTATAACTGATATCACAGAAATTTCAAGGATCTTAAGAGACTACTGTGAACATTTATATGTTAATAAACTGAATAATCTGAAATCAATAAAAAAAATCTTAAAAATAATTCAACTCACT
>SJYH01007796.1:88755-100160 GCA_006408735.1 Sylvicapra grimmia | reverse complement strand
TGAAGACAGGAGAAGAAGGGGACAACAGAGGATGAGATGGTTGGATGGCATCACTAACTCAATGGACATGGGTTTGGGTGGACTCCAGAAGTTGGTGATGGACAGGGAAGCCTGGCGTGCTGCAGTTCATGGGTTTGCAAAGAGTCGGACAGGACTGAGCTACTGAACTAAACTGAACTTGCAGTCTCCACTGAAAATATGGGGTATTAACCAGTCATTCTTCTTTATTAGTCCTGAATTCCAATTGTTGACTTCCTAATTCCATGTGACTGCCAGCTTCTCTGTTTATTTTTGAAGCCCTTAGCAGCTGTTTTCTACTTAGTTTCTCTTAATGTAGCCCAAGTTCTTATTGTTGTTCTATGAGAGATTAAGACTATTTTCTGTCCGTCACTGTATTCTGAAATGAAAGTTTGAGCAACTTATTTCAACCCTATAATTCTTGGCTTTCTTTTCTTAAATGAGAATAAATATAACCACTCAGAGGATTTACTTAAATAACATGCATGATCTTGTATATAAGGTGCATTGCCAAACACAGTGTAAGTGATTAATAAAGGGCAGAGGTTATGATTACCAGTTTTGTACATTAATGAATACTAATAACAATTTACCACCACCACAATTCAGGTGGGCAAGTGAGACTGATGCAGTGGTTCAAAGATTCCATTGGGAACTTGAGTCCCTTAAACTTTCGATGCTATCATTTACAGTTGTGGCATTTTCATTGTCTTGTCAACTCTGCTTTCTTCTGGCATAGAATCTATCCCTCTCCAGCCCCCTACAGGCATTATAGAAGTTGGCTGCAACAAGATGGTCACCCCTAAGTCAAGGAAACTAAGTTACCTAGAAATAAAAAACAGAGGTCTGCTCACTGGATTCCTACCAGAACTTGTTACATTACTGTAAAGACCATTGGAACATATATCCTTTTAACTAGGTATATTATCTGCCCAAACCAAATTTGTTCCACAAATTACTCATATGTGCCAAGCATATAATTAAATTATTATCTATTGTCTTACAAATTATGATGAATCATGGTAGGGGGAGAAACTGCATGACTCAATACATTTGGGACGTGTCTGATAATGTTTTTAAAAAGATGGTGAAATAGAAAATACTTGGAAAAATTATCTATTTGTTATTTTATTATTCTCACAATTTTTTAGAAAATATGTTCTTAAAAAGATGCTTAGCATTAAACACTGAGAGCATAAAAATATAAATGACTAGAAAATATGTTTATTTTTGATAAGATACTATGAATACAGAGGGCTACTACTCTTTAGGAGACACTATATCATAGTGGGAACCTGTCACAGGGTTTATATATCATGCTGCTGCTAAGTCACTTCAGTCGGGTCCGACTCTGTGTGACCCCATAGACGGCAGCCCACGAGGCTCCCCCGTCCCTGGCATTCTTCAGGCAAGAACACTGGAGTGGGTTGCCATTTCCTTCCCCAATGCATGAAAGTGAAAAGGGAAAGTGAAGTCGCTCAGTTGTGTCCGACTCTTAGCGACCCCATGGACTGCAGCCTACCAGGCTCCTCTGTCCATGGGATTTTCCAGGCAAGCGTACTGGAGTGGGTTGCCATTGCCTTCTCGTTATATACTTTATACTAAAAGTAGATACTTATATATGTACTCATTTATGTAACTACACATAAGCAAAGAGATAGATGATGAAGGTATTATTACACAAATGCCATATAGATTGCATTGGCTCAACAATTTGAACATAATTTTTTTTTTTTATATCAGCAGTGAAATGAATAAAATAGTCACTGAGAACCTAGTGTTATCAGCACTGGGGCAGTAAGCAAAGAAGAAATTCAATGACATGGAGAACAATTTAAAAATGACAGTGGTGGTTTGGTTTTCTAAAATCACAAATTCATAAAAGGAATGAACTTTCCAAAGTCTGAAGGCATTCATGTTAAATATATTACAAGGAACTTCAAGTTCTAACATTGAGGTGTTTTATCCACTACATTTTATGTTGTTTCTGTCTCAACATGTTTCTGCATTTCCTTGTCTCTCTTAACACATCTTTTCTTATATATTTCTAGACCAACAAACAGTAGGAAGGGACTGGTACTGCTTTTGAGTTGATGATGAAGTTATTTTATTACACTGGCTTTAATGCCATTTTCAGATTACCTCCTTGGTTGATTATGAGTCCTCTTTTCCATTATTTAACTGATAATACCCTTACATCATTTTTTAAATCTATAGCTTCAGAAAAAAAAATTAAAAATAAGGAGTAGTAAATGTGTTTTAATGAAAAGGGATTAATTTCTGATATATTTGATTATCAAATAACTCAGCCACAAAAGCAGAATGTCCTTCAAAGACATGTCCCAACTATTCAACACGATTCTCTGTCTTTCCAACAACCCAGGATATATATACTAATACAGTAATTGAATCACTCTTTGTGGAAGAAATACTTATCTGAGAAAAGTTTTTGCTTCTCTGGATGAGGTTGACCCTGGTTCAATTCCTTTTACCAAACTGAAAGTTTTATTTTTTTCATATTATTTTACTGGAGAAATGGGAATTTTTTTTAAACCTCTTACTCTTTCTGAAAATAAAACACACACACACACACACACACACACACACACACACACACACACACACACACAAAGAAGGCTCTTCCTTCATAGGGACAATGAAGTGTTCCTAAAGAGAATTCTCTGAAAATCTGATTTTAGGAAAATAATCAGATGAAAAGCATCACTTAGAAGTTCCCACTTTTACGTTTGAAAGGACTGAATATGCATCCATATAAAATCACAAAACCATATAATCTTAACATTGCAAATATGCAAGTAAAGTCACATATCCATGCTTGCAGACCAAAAAAAAAAAAAAAAAGAGAGAGAGAGAATAACTTTACATATTAACTTAAAATGGTGTTTTTAATTCTAAAATTAATAGTAAATAGCTTCCAGACACCCAGGTGCATTCCTATCCTTATTGGTAAAGTCTGGCATTGTTCCTTTCCTCAGCACCCGGCCAGAAAGGAAATGTTTCAACAATAGCTAAGATTTATAATGAATTGAGTTCTACATATTAAGAATTATGATAGTGCAATATAATCCTGATAAAAAGTTCACAAAACAGGTAGAGTTTAATTTGTTTTAAAATTTTGACTCAGAATATGTCTACTTCAGCCAACTTCTATTTAATCTTTTTACTGACGAAAACTTGGGGGGCAGGCAAATCCACCTGCACAGGTAGAGGATACTAGTATGACACTTGAGGGAAGTTAAGTAGATCAAGCAGAAAATGAACATCTGAAAATTACACAATGTAAAATCTTGTAAGAATCCTGTAGTATCTTAGCTCTTTAACTTATGCCCGATCAGAAATGTCTGTTAGAACTTTTACCATGGTCTGGTAAAATAGTGGTTCCACTATCAGTGTACTCGGAGAAGGCAATGGCACCCCACTCCAGGACCCTTGCCTAGAAAATCCCATGGACAGAGGAGCGTGGTAGGCTGCAGTCCACGGGGTCGCTGAGGGTCGGACATGACTGAACGACTTCACTTCCACTTTTCACTTTCATGCATTGGAGAAGGAAATGGCAGCCCACTCCAGTGTTCTTGCCTGGAGAATGCCAGGGACGGGGGAGCCTGGTGGGCTGCCATCTGTGGGGTTGTACAGAGTCGGACACGACTGAAGTGACTTAGCAGTATCAGTGTACTGATAGGCATTCAACTACCTTCATAAGGAACAGCTGGAGAGCATTTTCAAAACTCAGATTCCTGGCTTCCTGGATCCTACGGCAAATTGATTGCACTGGAATCTCAGGTATATATAGTATTAATATATTGGGAAACCCCTATTTAAATGAACATAAGTGACTATGACAGTCGTTAATTGTAGAATATATTAAATATATATATATATAATAGAAAACTAAGACAGGATTATAATTTTAGAAGAGATTCATTTTTTAAAAAAATCACTTGAATTATTAAATCTAATAGACTATCATTTTATCTCAAGAAAATAAAACAATTTCATAACTGGCANGAAGCCTGGCTTGGAGAATTCTGAGCATTACTTTACTAGCGTGTGAGATGAGTGCAATTGTGCGGTAGTTTGAGCATTCTTTGGCATTGCTTCTCTTTGGTTTATGTCTTATTTAAAACATATTAAAAACAGAAAGTAAGCAAAAATGGTGCAAGACCAAGAACAGATGTTTCAATATGCAAGATACAGAAAAGGACTGTTTACGTCACCCTGTGTGATTTCTTTGCAGTCTTCACCACATTTTGTAATTACTGTTTGTTTACCTGTTACTGCTTCTTATCTTCATTAACCTCTGAGTTCCTTGAGGACAGAGATTATTTATGTCCTGTTTATCATCGTATCCTCAGCACTAAATACAGTGCTGGAACTTCTAGGTACCTAATAATGATTGGCTTGTTGGTAGGCCAACTGAAAACTATTTCTAAGCTGCAATTAATACATTAAGCAACTTACACAGTGATGTTTTCCAAATGGTTAAGAATCCACTGTGCCAATCTAAATTTCTCTGTGCAGCTCATGAAAATATTTTGAGAGACCACATTAACATCCATGCATATATGTACTATCCACAATACCATATTGCAAGATTAATAAAATGGAATGAGCTGAGTTGACATAATATTCTCATTGAATCTGAAACAACATATAAGTTTCACATGTTGGGCCTGGATTTATTAAGAGCTCAAGAGGCAAAGAGACAGTGCATCTGGAAAAAGTTTTTCACAATCCCTGTACCAATGATTGTCATAGAATCAACACCCTAACAATGAGGGCACTATTGTAAATGTACATAGTTTTGTTCACTTTACAAAGATCTTTCACATATATCTTCATTTGGCCAATAGTTAAGAGAGTGTAAGTCCATCCAGATATCTAGACAACGGCCTGAAGTTCTCCTGCTAGCAAAGAGTCTACAGACTCTAATCACTGTGTATGCGTGCATGCTTAGTTGTGTGATCCCATGGACTGTAGCCCACCAAGCTTCTTTTTCCATGGGACTTNATTACTGCTTCTTATCTTCATTAACCTCTGAGTTCCTTGAGGACAGAGATTATTTATGTCCTGTTTATCATCGTATCCTCAGCACTAAATACAGTGCTGGAACTTCTAGGTACCTAATAATGATTGGCTTGTTGGTAGGCCAACTGAAAACTATTTCTAAGCTGCAATTAATACATTAAGCAACTTACACAGTGATGTTTTCCAAATGGTTAAGAATCCACTGTGCCAATCTAAATTTCTCTGTGCTGCTCATGAAAATATTTTGAGAGACCACATTAACATCCATGCATATATGTACTATCCACAATACCATATTGCAAGATTAATAAAATGGAATGAGCTGAGTTGACATAATATTCTCATTGAATCTGAAACAACATATAAGTTTCACATGTTGGGCCTGGATTTATTAAGAGCTCAAGAGGCAAAGAGACAGTGCATCTGGAAAAAGTTTTTCACAATCCCTGTACCAATGATTGTCATAGAATCAACACCCTAACAATGAGGGCACTATTGTAAATGTACATAGTTTTGTTCACTTTACAAAGATCTTTCACATATATCTTCATTTGGCCAATAGTTAAGAGAGTGTAAGTCCATCCAGATATCTAGACAACGGCCTGAAGTTCTCCTGCTAGCAAAGAGTCTACAGACTCTAATCACTGTGTATGCGTGCATGCTTAGTTGTGTGATCCCATGGACTGTAGCCCACCAAGCTTCTTTTTCCATGGGACTTACTTTATAGGCAAGAAAACTGGAGTGGGTTGCCGTTTTCTCCTTCAAGGGATCTTTCCAACTCGATCCAGGGATCAAAATCATGTCTCCTGTGTCTCCTGCATTGCAGGTGGATTCTTGACCACTGTACCACCACGGAAGCCCTGATAACTGTGTATAAAAAATGATAATGCTATCAGATGTCAATAATGGGAACTTTGCAGTAAGTGCACATTTTTAAATATCACAGGGACACTACAAACCCTGGAGGAAAGGTCTATGCTTCATTTACCCCAAAGTTTTCTATATGTTATCTTATACTATCTTATACTTATGGCTTCTTATGGCATCCTTTGATATAAGTCATCTACACATAATTATCTTCTCTCAAACACTTCTTTAGAATCCATGTTTCACTTAGCATGCTTTGCTAACAGGAGCATCTCCAGGCTGTTCTGTTACCTGGCATCCATTGCTGACTCACCGGTGTTGTGATCACAGTTTCCTAGTGGTGGGACCTCTAATCTCTCTCTTCGGATCTTCTTTGAAATCATCTAAACATCCCTGAAGTGATGTTAAATAATTTATCTCCTAACTGAATGGAGATTATCTTTTAGCTATGCCAGGTGTTAAAATTTCTTTCCTTACACTTACTATTGTTAATAATTTGTAAGTGAGAGTCAGAAATAGGGAGCTGCTGCTGCTGCTGCTAAGTCGCTTCAGTCGTGTCCGACTCTATGTGACCCCATAGACGGCAGCCCACCAGGCTCCCCTGTTCCTGGGATTCTCCAGGCAAGAACATTGGAGTGGGTTGCCATTTCCTTCTCCAATGCGTGAAAATGAAGTCGCTCAGTCGTGTCCGACTCTTAGTGACCTCATGGACTGCAGCCCACCAGGCTCCTCCATCCTTGGGATTTTCCAGGCAAGAGTACCGGAGTGGGGTGCCATTGCCTTCTCTGGAAATAGAGAGCAGGTGGGTGCTAAAGCAGTGATAAACTTTTTTCTCTGCTGTCTTAGTTTGGAGAAAGCCTAATCAAACTGAATCAAGAATTGAGGTATATTCTCATATCTTAATGAGGAGGAATTTTTGCTTTACAAACTTTCTATAGTTTACTTTTCAAACATATGATTGCTTTTATAATAGGTGAAAATATCATAATATTGTCATTTGGAATGAACAAATACATAAAATGGTTTATTGACTCTAACTTGTAAGGGTGACTAGCAGACCCAGTGTTGCTCATTTTCAAGACCATTTAATTGTTTGGGAAATGTTTCTTAAGCCCATAGTTTGAAGGTACAGTTGTATTTATAAGAAATTTCACAGAAACTTATTGTCTTGAAAGAATAAGATTTACTAAAGTCTTCATTTCTATATACATAAATACCCAAGATTATAACTGAGGCAGATCTTATGCTGGTTCCTTCATAATTATTTTAAAAATTAAAGAAGTGCTTTCAATCCCTTGCATAGTAAAGGTAGGGGTCAGAATTGAATCTCTTCACCAGTATGTTGTTTAGATGGTTATTACTTGCCTTGTGTTTTGGAAGAAAGAGACGTTAGAATGATTTTTTCTTGATTGTAAATCTAAGAGATTATAAAGAATGAAGCTTTAATTCAACCTAAATTCTCCCTCCCAAACACCTAGTAATCAAGATCCCCCAGCTCCTTGGCCCTTGTAGAATGAGTACCAAAGGAACAGAAATCCATTAAATCTCCTGCTGAACAGAATTATTTTGGGGATGAATTTTTTATTAAATATTCAATAAAGCAGTGTGTCTTGCATCACCCTTTAGATATAAAAATTGCTTTGTTCTACAGAATACTTCTTTGCAATGGAATTTGACTCTACTGGCACCCTAATATCCTATTTCTGTTTCATGGTATTAATAACTTTCTTCCTAGAGAAAATGTTAACAAGACGAAATTACTTTAAGTTGCTCTATGACCTCTGAGTATTAAAAGGATATGATGATTTTAGGACTTGGTTTTGATACGTTACTCTTTCTTTTTCCAAGTTGACTATTATATAGTAGTGGGGACATTGTTCACTCTTTGCTTTCATGGCAAATAAAATAATGATATAAGCTATGGAAATGAGCTGGATTAGGCTCAGAAAAGCAGAAGTTAAACCCTGTCTCCGGCACCTACTAATTGTACAAGCTTGAAACATTCACCTAAATTCTGTGCATTCTGACTTCTTCATCTGGAGGGTGGAAATAGACCATAGACCCTGCCTAATAGGGGCAGAGCTATTAGAACTTACATGCCACAGTGAAAGTGTAAAGTCTGGAAAACCAGAAAGCACAGACAAGTATTATGTGCCTTTATTATTATGAACAAGTTACCTTCTAAAGGTTCATTTTTCCATTCATTGTTTGGAACACAAAAGGCATTATTTCATTGAAAACACACTAGGGACTTTCCTGGTGGTCCAGTGGTTAAGACTTCACACTCCCAATGCAGGGGGCCCAGGTTCAAACCCTGATCAGGAAATTAGATCCCACATGCAGCAACTAAGACATGGCACAAATAAAAAAAAAAATAAATAAAAAATAAATATTAAATTAAAAAAAATAAATATTAACAAAAGAAAATGCACTATACAGAAGAGATTCTCAAATCTATTCAGGCAGTATAGACCTGGAAAGCATGGTGCTTTTTTAAAAAACACCATGAATTACTGGCATGTTTAGTTTCATCATAGGAAATAGTAACGTTCAATAATGGAAAAGGTGAATTAAGAATGTGTGTGTAATATTGAATCACAATCAGGTGCACATGGGTCCATGAAAAGAGCTTTACTATGTATATCACTAGTTCCTTGTCCAATCATCATTGTTACCTTATTATCTGTTAGGCTAATTGCAGATAGGAAGCAATGGTTGACAAAGATTTTAAAAATGATGGAAATTTTTAATGAAGAATACATTTCAACACATATTCACTACCATGTGTAAAGTAGATACCCAGAAGGAAGCTGTTCCTATAACACAGGGGGCTCAACTTGGTGCTCTGTGATGACCTAGAGGGGTGGGATGAGGATGAGGAGGGAGAGAGGCTCAAGAAGGAGGGGTTATATGTATAAATATGGCTGATTCATGCTGCTGTACAACATAAACCAATACAACATTGTAAAGCAATTATATTCCAATAAAAATAAATTAATATTTTTTTAAAAGAATTTTATATCATTGTTTGGAAGACAATAGGCATTATTTCATAGAAAGACTTTTCTGGTAGTACAGTTGTTAAGTGGTTAATATATTCTGAGTATATGAATTCTACTTAACTTCCCTCGTCCATCTCTCCACACCACTCTGACTGAGCCAGTACTGGCTTGTGAATCATTTTTATATGGGACAGAGATTGAGAACTACCATCATAAGGGTGTTTATGTACCCAGGCCAGTGCACAAACATCTATTTAATACATAATGTGGTTGTTCTAACAGCAATAACAGTTATTTTACAACTATATAAAACCATTATTTTAGATTAGAAAATGCTGGGTTTTGAAATGACGATGAAGATAAATTCTAATCATCTTTATGGGTGCTTTTAGGATTAAAGAAAAGCAGCTTATAAAGTCTTTCCTTACGTAATAACGAAAAACATTGAGATTGAAAGCCCCAAGAAAGCTACTATTATTGCTCTTGTTAGAAAGAAATAGTCTTACTAGTCCAGTGAAGTCTTGGTTAATATAAAAACTATACTGTTTATCTTCTTCCCTCTTCCCCTACTACTTCATCACTTAGCACTTAAAAATACATATATGTATCAGTTCAGTTCAGTCGCTCAGTCGTGTCCAACTCTTTGCGATCCCATGAATCGCAGCACGCCAGGCCTCCCTGTCCATCACAAACTCCCGGAGTTCACTCAAACTCACATCCATCAGTCAGTGATGCCATCCAGCCATCTCATCCTCTGTCGTCCCCTTCTCCTCCTGCCCCCAATCCCTCCCAGCATCAGAGTCTTTTCCAATAAGTCAACTCTTTGCATGAGGTGGCCAAAGTACTGGAGTTTCAGCTTTAGTATCAGTCCTTCCAATGAACACCCAGGATTGATCTTCTTTAGGATGGACTGGTTGGATCTCCTTGTAGTCCAAGGGACTCTCGAGAGTCTTCTCCAACACCACAGTTCAAAAGCATCAATTCTTTGGCACTCAGCTTTCTTCACAGTCCAACTCTCACATCCATACATGACCACAGGGAAAACCATAGCCTTGACCAGACGGACCTTAGTCAGCAAAGTAATGTCTCTGCTTTTGAATATGCTATCTAGGTTGGTCATAACTTTTCTTCCAAGGAGTAAGCATCTTTTAATTTCATGGCTGCAGTCACCATCTGCAGTGATTTTGGAGCCCCAAAAAATAAAGTCCGACACTGTTTCCACTGTTTCCCCATCTATTTCCCATGAAGTGATGGGACCAGATGCCATGATTTTTGTTTTCTGAATGTTGAGCTTTAAGCCAACTTTTTCACTCTCCTCTTTCACTTTCATCAAGAGGCTTTTTAGTTCCTCTTCACTTTCTGCCATAAGGGTGGTGTCATCTGCATATCTGATTAAACAGTTAACAAGTTAAACTGATTAAACAGTTAACAAAGTATAATTTCACAGTTGCCTATGATCCTATTTGACCAAGTGGTTAAAAACACCAATACAGTATATTAATGCATATACATGGATTTTAGAAAGACGGCAATGACGATCCTATATGCAAGAGCTAGAATTTTAAAGTCAGAAAATCTTGTATTAGATTTTTTTATCACCAATATAAAACAAAGAACAAAATTAAAAGAAAAAATATTACTAACAGCAAGTACAGAAAATAACTCATAAAGCTCTGAATAGAATATCACCCTTATAGGATAGTAATATGCTCTTTGCTACCTATTTTAGCAGCTACCTTAGATGCATTGTAGAATGTGTTTAAAAATACTTAACAATGATTAGAGATTGTGAAACTAAAACATGCCTCATTTTTGTGTTTATTTTATTCTACATCCCCATGCAGATTTTTAGTCTTTACTGCCTTGATTGCCTGAGTGTCCCCATAACCCTTGTCCTTCCTTCCCTAAAATCTATTAGAAATGCAACCAGCCTCTTTCTTATCAATGCCAGATTCCCCCAGTTTCCCAGTTCTCAATATAGTATCATCATGAATCTATCTCAACCTTGTTGTTGTTATGTCTTATTTGCATTTAATATTTATATACACGAGGGCTGTCATAAATTTCCACTTACTACATGGAACAGGAAGGAAGAAAACAGTTACTCACTGGGTGTACAATATGTGCGTATCAGTATGTGAGATTATTTCATGCACATTCAATCTACTCTTCATGACTCAAGAAGGCCACACTTAAGACTGTGGAAAAGCCATAAACAGGTATGATCTATATATGTGTAATGAGTAGCAGTGAGCCCTTTCAGAGTGAGAAAAAAGTAAAAAATGGGAAAACTGCAATTATCTTCTAATACTGATTCCTGCAGGCAAATGTTTCTTCTATTTTTATGGAAGTTAAGAAAATATTTTTAATAATGTGTAGAATACTTTTGGAATGTATGAACAACAAAGCCAGCTATTTAACTTTGGCTTTAGTCTTAGAGATGGTCATGAAAAGAGTGAGGCAAGTTTTCAG
>SJYH01007796.1:31208-41333 GCA_006408735.1 Sylvicapra grimmia | reverse complement strand
GTGATTATCTGGGTCGTGAAGATCTTTTTTGTACAGTTCTTCTGTGTATTCTTGCCACCTCTTCTTAATATCTTCCACTTCTGTTAGGTCCATACCATTTCTATCCTTTATCGAGCCCATCTTTGCATGAAATGTTCCCTTGGTATCTCTAATTTTCTTGAAGAGATCTCTAGTCTTTCCCATTCTGTTGTTTTCCTCTATTTCTGTGCATTGATTGCTGAGGAAGGCTTTCTTCTCTCTTCTTGCTATTCTTTGGAACTCTGCATTCAGATGATTATATCTTTCCTTTTCTCCCTTGCTTTTCACTTCTCTTCTTTTCACAGCTATTTGGAAGGCCTCTCCAGGCAGCCATTTTGCTTTTTTCCATTTCTTTTCCATGGGGATGGTTTTGATCCCTGTCTCCTGTACGATGTCACAAACCTCAGTCCATAGTTCATCAGGCACTCTATCTATCAGATCTAGTCCCTTAAATCAATTTCTCACTTCCACTGTATAATCATAAGGGATTTCATTTAGGTCATACCTGAATGGTCTAGTCATTTTCCCTACTTTATTCAATTTAAGTCTGCATTTGGCAATAAGGAGCTCATAATCTGAGCCACAGTCAGCTCCCAGTCTTGTTTTTGCTGATCTAGAGCTTCTCCATCTTTGGCTGCAAAGAATATAACCAATCTGATTTCGGTGTCGACCATCTGGTGATCTCCATGTGTAGAGTCTTCTCTTGTGTTGTTGGAAAAGGGTGTTTACTATGACCAATGTGTTCTCTTGGAAAAACTCTGTAAGCCTTTGCCCTGCTTTATTCTGTATTCCAAGGCCAAATTTGCCTGTTAGTCCAGGTGTTTCTTGACTTCCTACTTTTGCATTCCAGTCCCCTAGAATGAAAAGGACATCTTTTTTGGGTGTTAGTTCTAAAAGGTCTTGTAGGTCTTCATAGAACCAATCAACCTCAACTTCTTCAGCATTACTGGTTGAAGCATAGACTTGGATGACTGTGATATCGAATGGTTTGCCTTGAAAATGAACAGAGATCATTCTGTCATTTTTGAGATTGCAATCAAGTACTGCATTTCAGAGGGCTTCCCTGGTAGCTCAGAGGTTAAAGCGTCTGCCTGCAATGCAGGAGACCTGGGTTCGATCCCTGGGTTGGGAAGATCCCCTGGAGAAGGAAATGGCAACCCACTCCAGTATTCTTGCCTGGAGAATCCCATGCACAGAGGAGCCTGGTGGGCTACAGTCCATGGGGTCACAGAGAGTCGGACACGACTGAGCGACCTCGCTTTACTGCATTTCAGACTCTTTTGTTGACCATGATGGCTACTCCATTTTTTCTGAGAGATTCCTGCCCGCAGTAGTAGATATAATGGTCATCTGAGTTAATTTAACCCATTCCAGTTCATTTTAGTTCGCTGATTCCTAGAATGTTGACATTCACTCCTGCCATCTCCTGTTTGACCACTTCCAATTTGCCTTGATTCATGGACATAGCATTCCAGGTTCCTATGCAATATTGCTCTTTACAGCATCGGACCTTGCTTCTATCATCAGTCACATCCACAGCAGGGTATTGTTTTTGCTTTGGCTCCATCCCTTTATTCTTTCTGGAGTTATTTCTCCACTGATCTCCGGTAGCATATAGAGCACCTAATGACCTGGGGAGTTCCTCTTTCAGTATCCTATCATTTTGCCTTTTCAAACTGTTCATGGGGTTCTCAAGGCAAGAATACTGATGTGGTTTGCCATTCCCTTCTCCAGTGGACCACATTCTGTCAGACCTGTCCATCATGACCCCCCCGTCTTGGGTGTCCCACAGGGTATGGCTTGGTTTCATTGAGTTAGACAAGGCTGTGGTCCTAGTGTGATTAGATTGACTAGTTTTCTGTGAGTATGGTTTCAGTGTGTCTGCCCTCTGATGCCCTCTTGCAACACCTACCGTCTTACTTGGATTTCTCTTACCTTGGATGACTCTGGACCCCTGTTTAGGATCAGTTCTCCCTCAAGCATCAATTCTTTGGTGCTCAGCTTTCTTCACAGTCCAACTCTCACATCCACACATGACTACTGTAAAAACCATAGCCTTGAAAAGACAGACCTTTGTTGGCAAAGTAATGTTTCTGCTTTTCAATATGTTATCTAGGTTGGTCATAACTTTTCTTCCAAGGAGTAAGCATCTTTTAATTTCATGGCTGCAATCACCATCTGCAGTGATTTTGGAGCCCAAAAACATAGTCTGATACTGTTTCCAGTTTCCCCATCTATTTGCCATGAAGTGATGGAACCAGATGCCATGATCTTAATTTTCTGAACCAAATTTTAAACCAAAGTTTTACTCTCCTCTTTCACTTTCATCAAGAGGCTTTTTAGTTCCTCTTCACTTTCTGTCATAAAGGTGGTATCATCTGCATGTCTGAGGTTATTGATATTTCCCCCAGCAATCTTGATTCCAGCTTGTGCTTCTTCCAGTCTAGTGTTTCTCATGATGTACTCTGCATATAAGGGAGGCAATGCCAAAGAATGTTCAAACTACTGCACAATTGCACTCATCTCACATGCTAGTAAAGTAATGCTCAAAATCTTCCAAGCCAGGCTTCCACAGTATGTGAACCATGAACTTCCAGATGTTCAAACTGGTTTTAGAAAAGGCCGAGTAAGCAGAAATCAAATTGCCAACATCCATCAGATCATCAAAAAAGCAAGAGAGTTCCAGAAAAACATCTACTTCTACCCTATTGACTATGTCAAAGCCTTTGACTGTGTGGATCACAATAAACTGTGGAAAATTCTTCAAGAGATGGGAATACCAGACGACCTGACCTGCTTCTTTAGAAATCTGTATGCAGGTCAGGAAACAACAGTTAGAACTGGACATAGAACAACAGACTGGTTCAAAATAGGAAAAGGAGTACATTAAGGCTGTATATTGTCACCCTGCTTATATGCAGGTTTAACTTATATGCAGAGTACATCATGAGAAATGCTGGGATGGATGAAGCACAAGCTGGAATCAAGATTGCTGGAACAATATCAATAACCTCAGATATGCAGATGACACCACCCTTATGGCAGAAAGTGAAGAACTAAGGAGCCTCTTGATGAAAGTGAAAGAGGAGTGAAAAAGTTGGCCTAAAACTTAACATTCAGAAAACTAACATCATGGCGTATGGTTCCATCACTTCATGGCAAATAGATGGGGAAACAGTGGAACAGTGAGAGACTTTATTTTTCTGGGCTCCAAAATCACTGCAGATGGTGACTGAAGCCAGGAAATTAAGAGATGCTTGCTCCTTGGAAAAAAAGCCATGACCAACATGGACAGCATATTAAAAAGCAGAGACATTACTTTGCTGACTAGGTCCATCTAGTCAAAGCTATGGTTTTCCCTGTTGTCATGAATGGATGTGAGAGTTGGACTGTAAAGAAAGCGAAGTGCTGAAGAATTGATGCTTTTTAACTGTGGTGTTGGAGAAGACTCTTGAGAGTCTCTTGGACTGCAAGGAGATCCAACCAGTCCATCCTAAAAGAAATCAGTCCTGAATATTCATCGGAAGGCTTGATGTTGAAGCTGAAATTCCAATACTTTAGCCATCTGATGCGAAGATCTGACTCACTGGAAAAGACTCTGTTGCTAGGAAAGTTTGAAGGCAGGAGGAGAAGGAAACGACAGAGGATGAGATGGTTGGACGGCATCATCAACTCGATGGACATGAGTTTGAGCAAACTTCAGAAGTTGGTGATGGACAGGGAAGCCTGACATGCTGCAGTCCATGAGATCACAAAGAGCTGGAGACAACTGAGCAACTGAACTGAACTTACCAGGCTGAATGCCTTCTTTATAGTCTGGAAATGACTGACTACATAGCATCAGTAAATTGGTTAAAAAATAAAAAATGGCCAGACACCAGAGGAAGACTCTCATGCAGTATTAATAATATATATATATTATATATATGTGTGTGTGTGTGTGTGTGTGTGTGTGTATTGGAGAGAGGCATGGCCATGCATTCCAGTATTCTTGCCTGGAGAATCCTCATTTACAGAGGAGCCTGATGGGCTACAGTCCATGGGGTCACAAAGAGTTGGACATGACTGAGTGACTAAGCACATGTGTGTGTGTGTGTTCATATATATATATATATATAGTTGTTCAATTGCTTAGTCATGTCTGACTTTTTGCAACCCCATGGACTACAGCCTGCCAGGTTTCTCTGTCCATCATCAACCTCTGAAGTTTGCTCAAACTCATGTCCATTGAGTTGGTGATGCTATGCAACCATCTCATCCTTTGTTGTTCCCTTCTCCTCCTGCCTTCAATCTTTCGTAGCATCAGGGTCTTTTCTAATGAGTCAGTGCTTCACAACTGGTGGCCAAAGTATTGGACCTTCAGCTTCAACATCTGTCCTTCCAATTAATATTCAGTCTGTTTTCATTTAGGTTTGACTGATCTCCATGCAGCTCAAGGGTCTCTCAAGAGTCTTCTCCAACACCACAGTTCAAAAGCATCAATTCTTCAGCAATCAGCTTTCTTTATAGTCCAACTCTCACATGACTACTAGAAAACCCATAGCTTTCACTATACAGACCTTTATTGGCAAACCAATATCTTTGCTGTTTAATACACTGTCTAGATTTGTCATACCTTTCCTTCCATGGAGCAAGCATCTTCTAATTTCATGGCTGCGGTCATCATTCACAGTAATTTTGGAGCCCAAGAAAAGAAAATCTGTCATTGTTTCTCCTTTTTCCCCTTTCTACTTGCTATGAAGTGATGGAACCAGATGCCATGATCTTTGTTTTTTGAATGTTGATTTTTAAGCCAGCTTTTTCATTCCCCTCTTTTACCCTCATCAAGAAGCTCTTTAGTTCCTCTTCAATTTCTGGCATAAGGGTGGCATCATCTGCATATCTGAGGTGATTGATATTTTCCTGGCAATCTTGATTCCAGCTTGTGCTTCATCCAGCCCGGCATTTCTCATGATGTTCTCTGCATATAAGTTAAGTAAACAGACTGAGCCTTGTCATACCCATTTCCCAAATTTGAGCCAGTATATTGTTACATGCAAGGTTCTAACTGCTGCTTTTTGACCCGCAAACAGATTTCTCAGGAGATAAGTGAGAAGGTCTGATATTCCCATCTCTTGAAGATCACAGTTTGTTGTGATCCACACAGTCAAAGGCTTTAGCATAGTCAATTAAGCAGAATTAGATGTTTTTCTTGAATTCCCTTGCTTTCTCTATGATCTAATGGATGTTGGCAATTTGATATCTGGTTCCTCTGCTTTTTGTAAACCCAGCATGGAAAATTATAAATATTATTTTATATATATTATATATGTGTATATATATATCATGCATATCTTTTTTTAAAGACACATTTCTTAAGTATCAGGGAAGGGAGCCAAGTCCTTGGTAATTAGTAAAGCTAGGGGAGGTGATGGAATTCCAGCCAAACTCTTTAAAATCCTGAAAGAGAATGCTGTTAAAGTGCTGCACTCAGTGTGCCAGCAAATAGGGAAAACTAAGCAATCACCACAGGATTGGGAAAGGTCAGTTTTCATTTCAATCCCAAAGAAAGACAGTGTCAAAATATGCTGAATAATTACATTGCTGCTGCTGCTGCTAAGTCGCTTCAGTCGTGGCCAACTCTGCGTGACCCCATAGATGGAATTACATTGAATACATTTCAGTCCATTCTTGGATGTGTCTCAGGGACTTTTAAACTGTACATTCTTATAACAAAACAAGTATTCATATACCCATCTTCAGATTATTTTGATGAAATGATTAAAGGAATGAGATGGGAAATAAATAGCAGAACAATTTTCTTTGTCTCATCTACAGAATTAACCTGGGATGCAAAAATAAGAATAATTGAATGTATTTATACTGAAAATTACCACTGCAGCTAGCTTTTTTTTTTTTTTTTTTTCCTTAAACCTGAATTTAATTTTCTTTAGGGGTATATGTTGTTCTTTGGTTGAATATTTGCTTGTGGAAAGTTCTAATACAATAGTATGTTAAATTCACACCTAAGAATTTTGAGTGAAACACCAATGATTAAAACTATAGAGACCGAGTTCTTCCACATTTTGCAGAGTGAAGCAGAATCTGTCTACTCAGAGTGACTGCCTCTACTGGAGTCCTGTGCTTCTTTGCCAGGTGCTTCTCATATCCTTGAGCCTTTGCTAACTTCCCTAGTGGCTCAGACAATAAAGTGTTTGCCTACAATGGGGAAGACCTGGGTTCAATACCTGGGTCAAGAAGATCTTCTGGAGAAGGAAATGGCAACCCACTCCAGTATTCTTGCCTGGAAAATCCCATGGACAAACGAGGCTGCAGTCCATGGGGTCGCAAAGAGCTGGACATGACTGAGTGACTTCACTTCATTTTAGTGACTGAACAACAACAGTAGTAGTTTCTTTCCAATAGTATGTTAGTTTCTACTGTACAGCAAAGTGAGGCAGCTATAGATAGATAGATATCAGCTGTGTTAAAGGTACGGTCCTCTGTGTTTGGGAGAAGTCAAGGCAAGGCATATGTCCTCTTTTGGAGAGAATGGGTTAGGGCCTGGAGAAGATGATTTTAAGATGACCAAGGAAGGAGAGTTGGCATAGGTCACATGTGACCTCCAGATCATGTTGGAAGAACATGGAAATGTGCTTGGGGAAAGCCTACACATTACTAGGTGAAGAGGACCCAGTGGAAGAGGAGAAAAGGGACAGGGATGTCTCTATTTTATCCATAGATTTAGAAGAATCTTTGCAGCGGGAAAGCCACAAAGGTCTTAGAAACCTCGGTTACACATAATTTCTACCAGTACATAATGGATGAATCCAAGGAGACTGTAGACTTTGACTGACAGAAGGGTTGAGAATGTGGCTCAAACCTTCTGGGGTTGGGGGGAAAGGTGAGGGGAGATGTCTGGAGGGTGGACCAAGTCTACATCAAAATCATTTTGAACTTTGACAAAAACACTGAAATTCATCCCTGTTCTTAGAAGGAATAGTGGTGCTTTCCAAGGGGGTCGGGGGGACAGATTCCAATTTGTACAAGTATGAGAGAACAGAAACATTTTATTAAAATAACAATAAGCAAACAATTCATCTGCATGTGGCAGCTATTGGTTTCACAGGAAAAGGAGAGAAATGGTTATTCAGCAAACTGGTGGTCAAAGATTTGTTGGTCAAAGATTTCCTACAGATACATCTGAATGCACCAAGCATTATTCTCTTATCTGTTGAATATCTTTTGTGTCTTTTGGCATTTCAGGTAGTTAAGTTCTGAAAGATCTATTTGCCAGAGAACTCTTTGTTCGTAATGGTCAGTTGATAAGGAACAATTTGAGGCCTTAAGTAAAATTATAAGTGAACAAATTTCCATTCATCTAGAAAGATTTCTATCAGTATCTCCTTCTGTAAGCTTAACTAATGGAAAGAATCGATCTTTCTAATAAACTATAAGGGTAAGATGATCAGTGCCGCCTAAAGACAAAATAAGTGAGAAAAAGCTATAGGGGAAGATCACCTACCAATCTAGAAAGAATCTAGTGGAGAAATCTATTCTAGGGGTAAAGAGAGAAACCTCGGGGTCATCTTTGGTCTCCTTCATTCCCAGTCTTAGTGTCTCTGAGAAAGAATTCACAAATAGGGAGCATCAATACTTTCTGCTTTGGGGTTTCACAAGTTGAGAATTTATCCTTTTCCTGTTAAATCAATCATATACCAATTATCAATAGTGAACTTACTCTCCTTAGCCCTGAGAGTCTCAGAGAAAAAGGAGAATGCTCTGAGTTACAAGGGGCAGGGCCATTCCAAAATATGCAGGACAGATTTTCATGAAATTTAATTCTTAAACAGAGAGAAGACAAAGGAAGCAACCTGTAACAAGGTAAAGATGATTTCAAGTATCGCATTCTGACTCAGAACCTCGTCTCTGGCTGTTTGCTGCCTTGAAACCCAGTGAGCCTCCGTTTCTGCCAATCGCCTTTCCATTTCCACCTTCCGCTTTTGCTGTTCTAGTTCATCCTTCAGCTTTCTGATTTCCTCTTCGAACTCCTGTTTTATCTGAGCTTTCACTCTCTCAAGCTCTGCTCTGTAATTTTCTTGTAACACTTGGGTTTCTTTCTGAATCGCCTCTTCGGCCTTCTGATACAGGTTATTCGTGTAGTATCTCCCCTTGCACTTGTCCACCACATCCTGGACCAGGGCCAGCAGCTGCTCCCTCTGGTTCTCCTGCTCTGCTCCTGTGGCCTTGTTGTTGAAAACACAGTAGCGATCTCTGAACTTGCGAATCAGCTCTTGGATGGCTGTAGGAGCATGCTTTAAGTAATCATGGAAATCCATGCCATCTAAGTCATCTTTCCGGGTGAATAAGAGAATCATGTGTTCCCTAGCTCTCTCTCCAAACATCGTCAGGATCTTCTCTGTGGCTTTCTGGTCTTCCAGTGTGTAACGGCCCAGTGGGATGACCAGGAGCAGAGCGTGAGGCCCCGGGGAGGTCAGCACCATGCAGCGGGTAATCTCCTTGAGAGTCTCAGCATCTGGGGCCTCCGTGTCAAAGAGGCCAGGTGTGTCCACAACGACAACTTCTCTCCCCTTCCAGGTGCTGCTTCCTTTCTTACAGTGCTTGGTGATGGATACAGCCGAAAAGCTAGATGGAAACACTTTCTCTCCAAGGATGCTGTTTCCTGTTGCGCTTTTTCCTGCCCCAGTCTTACCCACTAAGACAAGTCTCAGCTGGGAATCTCCGGAGTTTGCAAGCCCTGGAACATCAGGAAACAGAAGACCCAGTGTTAGAATGAACTTCAAATGTCTCCCCTGCAAGTCTCCCACCCACTGAATAAATATTCAACCTTGAATATTCATTGGAAGGACTNAATAAGACAAGTCTCAGCTGGGAATCTCTGGAGTTTGCAAGCCCTGGAACATCAGGAAACAGAAGACCCAGTGTTAGAATGAACTTCAAATGTCTCCCCTGCAAGTCTCCCACCCACTGAATAAATATTCAACCTTGAATATTCATTGGAAGGACTGATGCTGTAGCTGAAGCTCCAATACTTTAGCCACCTGACACAAAGAGCAGACTCACTGGAAAATATTCTGATGCTGGGAAAGGTTGAAGGCAGAAGGAGAAGGGGGTGGCAGAGGATAAAATTGCTAGACAGCATCACCAAATCAATGGACATGAATTTGCGCAAACTCCAGGAGAGAGTGGAGGACAGAGGAACCTGGCATGCTGCAGTCCATGGGCATGAGTTAACAACTGAACAACAATAACAGCAGATATTTTTCAGGATCCCTCTCAGCTTCCTACTCTGACCTTGTGGAAGCAAACAGCTCATAGAGGAGGAAACAATGTGATTAAGAAGAGGACTCTGAGTTGCTACCAGTTGCTGTTCTTCATAAGATAGGAGGTAACACAAAATTGACTGTGCATATTCGACTTCCTAGGAAAGTTGAAAGTTAATATCAGAGCAGTAGAGCACAGCAATTGAAACCTGAATTTAAACACCAAATCATCTACCAGCTCTTTCTGTGCTGGTATTCAGCAAGTCTCTGCATATCTCTGCAATGTGTCTATAAAGTCAAAGTCCTCTGGATTTGTCAGGCAGAGACCCAGGACCAGAGGGAAGGCAATTGACAATCACAAATGAAAGCCTGTTTTCTGAGAAGGCAGACCTTGCCAGCTGGCCCTTGAACTTAAGGGTCTGATTCCTGCATGAGGAATCCTATGTTATATTTACCCATTTCTGCTTTGAGACAATGCCTACATTATCCTATGTACAACATTATAGACACTGTTACCAACTCCAGTTTATTTTCAGAGCCATCACCATTCACCCAGGTCCCCAGACTAGAAAGCTAGGCGTCGCCCTTGACTCCCCTCTTTCCCCTACTTTCCAGACCCAGCCCATCAGCACGTTCTCTTGGCTCCAAATCTGTTCACCTGTCTCTGTTTTGAAGATCATCTTTCCAGTTCAGATTCCATCACCACCCCTGCCTCAGCAGTCTCCTAACAGGTGTCTCCACTTCCACTTTGTCCCTTTCAGTCTATTCGTGAGGTGGGCTAATCTTTAAAAAATATCAATCAAACAGAACCAGGAACTTGCAGAAACCCCTCCTGTGATGTCCA
>SJYH01007796.1:13749-24837 GCA_006408735.1 Sylvicapra grimmia | reverse complement strand
ATTTGTGTGTACAAGTATCCTCTGAGCCAGCACCATGGAAAGAGGCATCAATTAGTAGTGGTCAGCCTTCAAAACAGATTACAGCCTAAAATCATCAAAAACAGCAAACAGAAACCCAATGAGAAATATATTCTCAGAGCAAGTTTGCAAGGAGGTTTAATATATAGATCCAGGGGAGGCGTCCCCGTCCATCACATCACACATTTCTCTCCCTCCCTCTCACCCCCACAAACACACCTCTTCCCTTACCTAGAAAATCTGGGGCCTGCTCCCTTCTCTTACTTTGAAGACAAGGCTGAACCAGGAGGTGATGCAAAGCTTTTAAAAGGAGGAGGCAGGAAGTGAGGGAGGAGCCATCCAAACTTACGCAAAAGACCTGCTGCCCCTGTGATCATCTAGGAGAGTTAGAACTCTTTGCAAAGATGAAACTGTTTTGTGTGGTTCCGTATGGTTGCCCTGAGCCACATGGGTTATTGAGTTCATGAAGTATAAGAAGTGTAATTGAAGAACTGAATTTTACATTTTATTCCAAATTGTCTAACTGAAAGTTACAGTTGAATGGCCACACCTGCCTAGTCACTACCATACTAGGCCATGCAGAGATTACAAAAGGGAAGGAAACAAAATGGGGCATGCTATGAAAGTCGAGAAAAAACTACTGGGTCAAAACCAGAGTGCTGACACTCAGAGTGTGGCCAGGACAGCAGGGTAGGAAGACCCTGAGCGCAACTCCTCCTGTGGGCACAACAGAATTCTAAGCATCTAGAAAATAACTGTGATCTAAGAACTAGTGGAAAAGATTTTCCACAGCTAAAGGTAAAAAGAAGGAACCACAACAAGACAGATAGGAGGGAGTAAGGTCAAGACCCACATCCCTAGGTAGATGACTCGCAAATGGGAAGATAATCACAACAGAGGTTTTCCCCAAGGAGCAAGGGATTGGGCCCCACTTCAGGCTCCACCTGGTGGGAGGTGTCCTGCACGAGAAAGGTGAGCCCCCAAAATATCTGACTTTGTTGTGTCATTGCTAAGTTGTGTCTGGCTCTTTGTGACCCCATGGACTATAGCCCACCAGGCTCCTCTGTCCATGGGATTCTCCAGGCAAGAATCCTGGAGTGGGTAACCATTCCCTTCTCTGGGGGATCTTCCTGATCCAAGGATCGAATGCACGTGTTCTGCATTGCAGGCAAATTCCTTACGACCAAGCCACCTGAGAAGCCCCAAAGCATGCAACTTTGAAGGCTACAGGGCTTACACATGGGAGAGTGAGAAGGCATGGAAAGCAGAGAGCCCACTCTCAAAGGGCATGGACAAAATCTCTCATGCTCTGAGACCCAGTGCAGAAGCAGTGATATGACAGGAGCCTGAGGGAGACCCACCTGTTGATCTTGGAGAGCCACCCAGAGAGGCAGGAGGCAACTATATATATATATATATGTTCATGGATTGGAAGAATCAATATTGTGAAAATGTCTGTCACGATAGTGTTCTATACTATCCAAAGTAATCTACAGACTTGATGCAATTTCTATCAAATAACCAACGGCATTTCTCACAGAATTAGAACACAAAATTTTACTATTTGTATGGGAACACAAGTGACCCTGGATAGCTAAAACAATCTTGCCAATAAAATGAACAACAAGGAAGAAGTGGACAAATTCTTAGAAAAGTACAATCTCCCAACAGTGAACTAGGAAAAATATCAAACATATGAATAGACCAATAACCAGTTCTATAGTCTCACCATTGGGAAATCTAGCGCAGTCTCCCACTTGACAGGTGGGGATACTGGTAAAGAATCCACCTGCAATGCAGGAGACCCGGGTCGAGAAGATCCCCTGGAGAAGGAAATGGCTACCCACTACAGTATTCTGGCCTGGAGAATTCAGTCCACGGGTTCACAAAGACTCGGACACAACCAAGCGACTTTCACTTTCACAATAACTAATCATGAAACTGAATGTGTTATTTAGACCAAGAAACAAAGTCCAGGACCAGATGGTTTCACAAGTGAATTCTACCAAACATTTATGAAAATATTAACAGCTATCCTCCTCAAATGATTTTAAAAAATTGCAGAGGAAGAAATACGTCCAAACTCATTGTATGAGGCCAGCATTACTCTGATATCAAAATTGGAAAAGATAACACACGAAAAGAAAAGTATAGGCCAATATCACTGATGAACATATATGCAAACATCCTCAACAAAATATTGACAAACCGTGCTGGGCTTTCACTCTAGGGTCACCTGCTGCACCTCCTAGATGGTGCCTGCGTGCCACTCCTCTGCCTTGCTTGGCTGGGCCCTCCTCTTTCAGGGACCAGGCAATGGGTGGGCGAGGGGTTGATGGGTTAAAGGGACGCTGGCCTGGAGGTGGGCTGCCTCTGCCCACACCAGCTTATCCCCTCAGTCCCGCCATGGTGGAAGATGCTCCTTGAAGGCAGGTTGTGTGTGGGTGGCCCAGAATCAAGCAGTTTGGAAAAGTCTCTTGACCCAGAAATCACAGAGAGCTATTCCAAAGTAGAAGGAATGCACTCAAACTAGCTTGGCCTGAAGGTAGAAAGTGAGAAGAGAGTCCTGCACCAGTTGCATTGAGAAATGAAGAGCTCCTGTGTGATTTCGCCAATCTGATTTCTTGCTCAGGGAGGCTGGAACATCTATCTCCAGAAATGTCTTTAAAAAATAAAAAGCAAGATAACCTTTCATCTGAGGACTCCGTTAAAGGAAATAACCATACAGGTCTCCATATAGGATCCCCCTGGAGCATGAAGAGGAAGCACGTAACAACTTTCAGCAATTTGAGACCAATGATCAACACAGACCTTATCCTAGGGCCCACTTGGAGCCTTAAGAGAAACCAGATACTAACTTCAGGCAATTTGCCACAAAAACCTACAGTTGCCAGTGCAATCCAACCAAACCCCAAACTATCATTTTTTGTTTCCTTCCTGTTTTGCAGTGGCTCCCCAAATGTAATCTGGAGGAAAGCATTTTAGGAGATGTGATGTCTGTCTTGATTGTGGGCATCTTGTTGGTGCCCCAGCCCACTGCTTATTCTCTCTTGGCTGGCCAGGAAAATATCGATGGTCTACACACATCTTTTTTTGTCAGCTTCATTTACTTCCTATTGGGGACCTCCATCACATCTCTGTGGGCATCTTTGGAGTGTTGTGCCTTATGATCAGTCAGCTGTAGTTGACTGAGAACTGTACGGAGCTGGCTATGACGCTGCCCATGTTGCTCCTTCTTTGGGAATGGTTTCAGGTGGGAGCACATTATTAAGCCAGACATCAGGCAAGATATGTAACACAAGTGACTATGACATTATAGTTGACAGTACGGTAACCTTTAAGGTTGGAGTTATCAGGCAGCCATGGGCTCTATCAAGTGGGCTTTGTTTCAGTCTATCTCTCAGATGCCTTGCTGAGGGGATTTGTCACCTGTGCTTCCTTCACAGCTGTTACATCTCAGGCCAAGTATCTCCCTGGACTCAGACTCCGTTGGAGTAATGGCAGGGATTATTCATTACTGAAAGTGAAAGTGTTAGAAGCTCAGTCATGTCCGACTCTTTGTGACTCCATGGACTATAACCCACCAGGCTCCTCTGTCCATTTGGACTTCTCCAGGCAAGAATACCAGAGTGGGTTGCCATGCTCTCCTCCAGGGGATCTTCTTGACTCAGGGATACAACCCATGTCTCTTAAGTCTTCTGCATTGGCAGGCGCATTCTTTACCACTAGTGCCACCTGGAAAGCCAAATCTCTGGAGAGCCCTATGCAAATTTAAGAATCTGCCCAAGATGTGGGGCTTTCCTGGAAGCTCAGCTGGTAAAGGATCCGCCTGTGATGCAGGAGACTCCTGTTCGATCCCTGAGTTGGGAAGATTCCCGGAGAAGGGAAAGGCTACCCATTCTAGTATCCTGGCCTAGAGAATTCCATGGATGATGTGGAGGATTAGCCGAATGGATACAGTTATCTCATTTGATACTGTGCTGTCCTCTGAACTAATTACTGAAATAGGCCTGCTTATTGGGGTTGTTTTTTCTATGTTTTGGCTCACCCTCCATACTCAGAAGTAAAGACTTCACTGCTTGGCCCAACAAAAGAACCTGAAATCTTTGAATCCATGTCTGCCTACAAGACCTGTCAGGCTAAGTCAGCCATCAAGGTTGTCCACTTTGAATCCGCATTCTATTACATGAACAGAGAATATTTTAAATCTTTATACCCGCCCCCATCCAGTCTTAGTAACTTCAGTTCAGTTGCTCAGTCGCGTCCGACTCTTTGAGACCCCATGGACTGCAGCTCGCCAGGCCTCCCTGTCCATCACCAAATCCCAGAGCTTGCTGAAACTCATGTCCATTGAGCTGGTGATGCCATCCAATCATTTCATAGGCAGCTCAGAAGAAGGTAGCAAAGAAAAAGATCAAAAGGGAAATAGCTGCTCTCAGTGGAATCCAGGATGAAGTTTCAGTGCGACTTTCCCATGATTCCTTAGAGTTCCACACCATCGTGACTGACTGCAGTGCAATACAGCAGGGATCCACATGATGAAAGAAGTTCTCAGGGTTTATGAAGCCGTTGGCATCCAGGTTCTGCTGGCTAAGTGCGATCCCTCTGTGAGGGACTTCCTGGCCCAGGGAGTCTACTGGAGAAATGAAGAGGAAAATCTCTTTTACAGTGTATGTGAAGCATGGCTTTTGCAGAAGACTCTCAAAATTTGAAAGATATGTTTGTTCCCAATGGTCTGAGCTTTTCCAGTGATTGAGAAAGTAGACAGAAGGAAGGACTACTGTCTAGCCATTGTTTAAAATTTCAGGTGTGTAACATTTTGTACCATGGACCTGGAAATTGTGCCCCCCTGGAGATTTTGGCCTTTTGGCTGGACAGAACTGTTCCTTTGAAGCTGATGGCTGTCGTCGATACATAAATGCAGCAGAGCTTTTAGTTAGGCAGAATCAAAAGAAGAAACTACTGAGGTTTTCAGCTTTCTTGCACATATGGAATTAAATGAGTATCTGTTGAATTGAACTGTAGTTCAGTTCAGTTGCTCAGTCGTGTCCGACTCTTTGAGACCCCATGAATCGCAGCATGCCAGGCCTCCCTGTCCATCACCAACTCCTGGAGTTCACTCAGACTCTCATCCATCAAGTCAGTGATGCCATCCAGCCATCTCATCCTCTGTCGTCCCCTTCTCCTCCTGCCCCCAATCCCTCCCAGCATCAGAGTCTTTTCCAATGAGTCAACTCTTTGCATGAGGTGGCCAAAGTACTGGAGTTTCAGCTTTAGCATCATTCCTTCCAAAGAACACCCAGGACTGATCTCCTTTAGGATGGACTGGTTGGATCTCCTTGTAGTCCAAGGGACTCTCAAGAGTCTTCTCCAACTGTAGAGTAGCCCCCAAATTTAATGACCATCTTGTTTTAGGAGATAAGCATCTGGACTCTTCCTTCCTCAGGAGGTGAAGGGGTAAAAATGACATTTACATGAGAAGTCCTGGAGCGTGTTTGGCAGGGTTCCCTAGAGAGGGAGTAGAACAGAAGTAGGGAAAGAATACTGTGTCTGCTCCTGCAAGAGCAGGTCAAGAGGCTTCCTGAGTACAGGTTAGTAATTAGACAAGCTTGTGGTCACTTTGGGCTTCCCTAGTCCTTGTCTTCCCTGCCCACCCCCCACCCCCACCCCCAGATGGCACTCAGGTCTCTAACAATTCCTCTCAGGCAAAGTCTTACCAAGAGTCTAATGGCTAAGCAGATTTGCAAAATCCTACCAGCCAGCCCCACTTTATACAGAACACTCTTGCTGATACATTTGATACTTTTAGTCAGCCTTTTTGTTTAGGGTAAGTAGGTAAGAAAAGAACTTCTCAAAATCAACCAGCACAATGAGAATCCTCCCTGTCTCTTCTGTGATCCCTACCTGTCCCTGTTTCTGAGGACTTCTTCCCATTAAGCGCGTGTGCTTCCCATGGAGTCTGTCCTAAACTGCTGCATCTGATGAGCAGCGAGTAATGAGTTGGCCAGGCAAAAGGTAAAATGCTGGCTGGGTAATTTTGTGTAGCCTTTACTCTTTTCTTTTTTTTTTGGCTGCACTCGGTCTTTGCTGCTGCACCTGGGCTTTTCTCTAGTTGCAGAGAGTGGGGCTAATCTCCAGTTGCAGGGAGTGTGGGTTTCTCTTGCTGGGAAGCATGGGCTCTAGGGCAGGTGGGATTCAGTAGTTGTGACATGTGGACTCTACAGCACAAGCTCAGTACTTGTGGCACACAGGCTTAGTTGCTCTGCAGTATGTGAGATCCTCCCAGACTAGGGATGGAACCTGTGTCTCATATTGGCAGGAGGATTCTTTACCGCTGAGCCACCAGGGAAGCCCATATGTAGCCTTTTAAATGAGCCTGAAGCAAATTGTTCAGGATAGATTGCAAAAAGGCATGACTGATAGCTTCCCTTAAGAATTTATTTATTTAGTAGTAAATTGTTCTTTCCTTCCCATGATATTTTAGCAAGGTCAACTGGAAATTGACAGTCTTTTGCATATCGAGAAGCTGCTGGTCATCTTTATTTACTCTGCAAGAAAAATTTATTGTAACCAATGGAAAAGAATGCACATAAGTGATAGTCTGCTTCCCAAAGAACATCAATAATTAATCTGCAGATGTTTTTAGTGAAAACAGAGTGAAAGCTTACTGCCATGCATGCTATTGATGTACAAAGAATACTGATGACAGTGACAGCTTTTAACTCTGTGAAACAAGGTGAAAATGAAAGTCACTCAGTCATGTCCAACTTTTTGCGACCCCATGGACTGTAGCCTGTGAGGCTCCTCTGTCCATGGAATTCTCCAGGCAAGAATACTAGAGTGGGTTGCCATGCCCTTCTTTAGGATGTCTTCGCAACCCAGGGATTGAACTTGGGTCTCCTGCACTGCAGGCTCTTTGGATCATCTGAAACTATTATGTAAGAGGATTTAGAAGCATCACATTCATACAACCCAGATTCTGTGGGTGAATTATTTATGATAGCTGATCACAAGTTGTGGCAAAGCAATATTTCCTTTTCAAAGGCAAGTACGTCCAACATTGAAATCTTAAAGTTCTGTATCTGGACTTTCATGGGTGAAGAAAATAAACAGATTTTCCAAAGCTAGGACTAGGAGACTAGTTTATGCAAAAATGAATAGCACATTATTTTAAACAAATGAGATAAAAATAGCAAAAATGCAACATCATTTTTAACCCACTCCTACATTCTAAAATGACTATTGGTTTTTCCAGTAGTCATGTATGGTTGTGAGAGTTGGACCATAAAGAAGGCTGAGTGCCAAAGAGCTGATGTTTTTGAACTGTGGTGTTAGAGAAGACTCTCAAGAGTTCCTTGGACTGCAAGGAGATCAAACAAGTCAATCCTAAAGGAAATCAATTCTGAATAGTCATGAGAGGGACTGATACTTAGGCTGAAGTTCCAATACTTTGGCCACCTGATGCAAAGAGGTAACTCATTGAGAAAGACCCTGATGCTGGGAAAGATTTAAGGCAGGAGGAGAAGGGGAAGAGGATGAGATGGTTGGATGGCATCACCAACTTGATGGACATGAGTTTGAGCAAGCTCTGGGAGTTGGTAATGGACAGGGAAGCCTGGCATGCTGCAGTCCATAGGGATGGAAAGGGTCAGACACCACTTAGTGACTGAACAACAACAACATTCTAAAATGTTAAAGTATTTATGAAAAGCAAAACTGATGAGTAGAGCAGCTATCAGAGGGGGAGACTTAAAAATTTTTTTTTTATATTTTGTATTGGAGTATAGCTGATTAAGGAGTGGGACACTTTTAAAATATCATTTTTGTTGGCTCCATAAATTGCAAGTGTTGCTTTTCTTTGGGGAGAGCTCTGCCCATCATGAAAAATGCCTTTGTGATATTAAAACAAAGCAGTTTTTCATGAGCTAGATTTCTGTTTTGAGGTGATTGACATCATGATTACATGTCATAGGGTCCTGAGTATTGACATCCCNTTAAAATATCATTTTTGTTGGCTCCATAAATTGCAAGTGTTGCTTTTCTTTGGGGAGAGCTCTGCCCATCATGAAAAATGCCTTTGTGATATTAAAACAAAGCAGTTTTTCATGAGCTAGATTTCTGTTTTGAGGTGATTGACATCATGATTACATGTCATAGGGTCCTGAGTATTGACATCCCTTTAGAACTTAAGTCTAGAAATTTAGAAATGTTAGCTACTGTTTGTATTTGTCTTTTGTTTATTGTTTGTAGCCAATATTTGCTCTTTCTCTTCAGTCTTATGAATAATAAAATTAAAAAAATTAGCAAACCAAATCAAATAATACCTTTAAAGGGTCATATACCGGGATCAAGTGGGATTTATCCTAGGGATATGAGGATTTTTCGATTTCTGCAAACCAATCAGTGTGATATACCATGTTAATAAATTGAAGAATAAAAAAGCATCCAATTATCTCAATAGATGTAGAAGAGTTTTTGATAAGATGCAGCATCCATTTATAATAAAAAAAAAAATCTCCAGGAAGTGGACATAAAGGGAGCATCATTTCAGTTCAGTCACTCAATCGTGTCCACCTCTTTGTGACCCCATGAACCGCAGCATGCCAGGTCTCCCTGCCCAGCACCAATTCCCAGAGTCCACCAAAACCCATGTCCATCAAGTTGGTGATGCCATCCANTAAAAAAAAATCTCCAGGAAGTGGACATAAAGGGAACATCATTTCAGTTCAGTCACTCAATCGTGTCCACCTCTTTGTGACCCCATGAACCGCAGCATGCCAGGTCTCCCTGCCCAGCACCAATTCCCAGAGTCCACCAAAACCCATGTCCATCAAGTTGGTGATGCCATCCAACCATCTCACCCCCTGTCATCCCCTTCTCCTCCCACCTTCAATCTTTCCCAGCATCAGGGTCTTTTCAAATGAATCAGCTCTTTGCATCATGTGGCCAAAGTATTGGCGTTTCAGCTTCAATATCAGTCTTTCCAATGAATATTCAGGACTGATTTCCTTTAGGATGGAGTGGTTGGATCTCCTTGCAGTCCAAGGGACTGTCAAGAGCTTCTCCAGCACCACAGTTCAAAAGCATCAATTCTTTGGAGCTCAGCTTTCTTTATAGTCCAACTCTCACATCCATAAATGACCACTGAAAAAACCATAGCCTTGACTAGATGGACCTTTGTTGATAAAGTAATGTCTACCTCAACACAATAAAGGCCATATATGACAAACCCATGAGATTTCCTGGTGGCTCAGTGGGAAAGAAGCCACCTGTCAATGCAAGAGATGTGGGTTCAATCTCTGGGTGGGGAAGATTCCTGGAGAAGGGAATGGCTACCCACTCCAGGTGTTCTTGCCTGGGAAGTTCCACAGACAGAAGAGTCTGGCAGCTACAGTCCACAGGATCCCAAAAGAGCTAGATATGACTTAGTGACTAAATGACAACAATGACAAACCCATAGCAAACATCATAGTCAACAGTGAAAAGCTGAAAGCACTCAGTCTAGTATCAGGAGCAAGCTGATAATGCCCACTCTTGCCACTTTGACTGAACATAATTTTGGAAGTCCTAGCCACAGTAATCAGAAAAGAAAAATAAATAAAAGAAATCCACATCAGAAAGGGAGAAGTAAAAGTGTCACTGTTTGCAAATGACATGATACTATATACAGGAAATCCTAAAGAAAACTACTAGAGCTCATCAGGGAGGTCAGTGAAGTGCAGGATACAAAATAAATACAGAGAAATCTGTTGCATTTCTATACACTAAGGAATTATCAAAAAGAGAAATTAAGGAAACAATCCCTTTTATCTTTTCATAAAAGAAAGAAATACCTAGGGGTAAGCCTACCTAAAAGAGATGAAAGACCTGGACTCCGAAAACTATACCACACTGATGAAAGAAATTGAAGACAACACAAAGAGATAGAACGACATATCACATTCTTGAATTGGAAGAATTAATACTGATAAAATGACCATACTACCCAAGGTGATTTACAGATTCAATACAATCCCTATCAAATTATCAATGGCATTTTTAAAGAACTAGAAGAAATAATTTTAAAAATTTGTATGGAAACACAAAAGATTTTGAGAAAGAAGAACAAAGTGGGAAGAATCATGCTCTCTGTAATCAAAACATCAACAGTAATCGAGACAGTATGGTACTGGAGTAAAAACAGACACATAGGTTAATGAAATGACCCAAATCACCCAAAATATTGCACGAAGCCTTCAAATTCCTTGGAGATTTCACATTCCGTATCACCCCCGTCCTCCAGTAAGGTTAAGAGAGCCAAGCGAGTCCTAAATGAAACTCTGACCAAATTAACAATCGAACTTCATCAAGATTTGAGTAAACTCCTCCCTTTAGCCCTCTTAAAGGTCTGGGCCTTACCAAAAATCCCTCTAAATATCAGTCCATTCGAAACCATGTATCAGCAGCCGATAGTACCATTAGGACCCTCCCTTCCCAGGACGGTCCCAAACTGCTATCCCACCTTCTTTTCCCTTACTTGCTCAGATACGAGATGCCCTTTGGCATATGGATAACCTCGACCACTCTCCAAGCTTCCATACGTATCCCTCCAAATAGGAGACAAAGTCTCTATGACAGTTCACTCCCACTCAGATCTAACCCCTAAATGGCAAGGACCCTACACGGTAATTCTGCTGACCCCTATCGCTGCAAAATTAAATCACCCCTTGGGTGCACATCACTCAGCTAAAAAAGGTTATGCAGCCCAATGATGAGAATACTTACCAAACTAATACTTATCAAGTTTCTCACATAAACCCTACAACTCTAAAGTTCTCATGGTTTCCACCAGCCTCAACTGGCAACAGATGACCTTTTGGTTTGACGGTTACAATTATTTCTGCCGGATATCTGCTGGATATCCGGCAGATATCTGGGTCTCGAGTCCTCAAGGATCCACATTTGAACACGTTGAAGATTACATTTTCACCCTGTGGCTGCAGGGAACCGTTTATAACTTTTACCTTTTTGAAATCCAATTTTTCTCCATAATCAGTTCAGCTCAGTTAAACTTTTTCACTCTCCTCGTTC
>SJYH01007794.1:0-15307 GCA_006408735.1 Sylvicapra grimmia | reverse complement strand
TTCTTTTTTGCCTTTTCTCTTCCTCTTATCTCTTCCCCTGACCATAATTTAATGGTTTATTCCATATTTAATTTCTTATATACATAGCACATATATTCATTTTTCAGGGTTTTGCCACTATAAAAAAACTTCTGAAATCATATGAGTGCTTGCAAGTAGGCATGTATGCATATACATTTTAGAGCTGGTTTAAAGTTCCTTGTGGGGAAAATTGCCCTCATTTGATTTCATAGTCAAACAGCTTTCATTATTTTATTGGTAGTTGTTACCTAGCTGTTTTCTAAAAAGGATGCAACTGGAAATACAACTCGTATTTCCAGCAGCAATGAAGAAAGTACTGTCTCATCTGCATCACTGGTGGTGACACAGATAAACACTTTTAGACTTAAGATTCTGTCTGTTTGATAAGTAAATGTGATACCATGAGGTGACTTTAATTTTACTTTCTTGATGACCATTAAGCTTGACTGTCTCTTCATAATTTTCTGCAATTTGGGTTTGCTCTTCTGTGAAATGCCTGTTCTGTTAATATATTTTTTCTTCATTGCTCCTTTTATATTGTTAATTTCCATATTATCAAGCTTTAACTAGTTATATTTTCCATGCTCCATATTGCCAATATTGTCCATAAATCTGATTTTTCTCAATTAACTTAATTTACAGGTCTTTCTCCATGCAAATTCAGTTTTCATATTTAAATATGGGTTTTGGGATTTCCCTACATGATTTTACATTTATTCAACTAGATTTTCCTATGTTGTTATGCCTATTATTTTTACACTGATATTTTTTTTTCTTTTTTTTACACATATTTATGTGTAAAAATAAATATATTTTCTATGTGCATTTCACTGTGGTTCAGCACACTGTGGTACAGCACCAATTATATTTATACTATCAAATAAGTAACCATAGGTAACAATTGACTGCCCAAATACCCCAAATATTTTGAGTTAATCCTATTCCATCTCCTTTGCCACACTATCTTTGACTTGGTTCCAAAACTAGTCTTTTTGCTTTTTCTCCATATTAATCACTTGTACTCCAGATATTATTTTTAACTGAATTAATTTATTTGCTTTTATTTTAGAAACATCTATAAAGCACTATGTAATCTGATTTTATCTTCTTATTGAAATTAGAATGGCATTGAAACGTGCATAATATCATATATGAAACGAATCACCAGTCCAGGTTCGATGCATGATACTGGATACTTGGGGCTGGTTCACTGGGATGACCCAGAGGGATGGCACGGGAAGAGAGGAGGAAGGGGGGTTCAAGATGGGGAATACATGTATACTTGTTGATGTATGGCAAAACCAATACAATATTGCAAAATAATTAACCTTCAATTAAAACAAATAAATTTATATTTAAAAAATAAAAATAAAAACATTCGAAAAAAAAGAAAATTTCAGTTTTCTAGACAAGGTAGAGAATATAGTTTCTAATAAATCAGAAATGCTAGTTACTTGATACTTAATCAAAAAACCTCTGTTTCAGCACTGCTTGTTGATGATATTTCTAATTTGTATTCATCACCTTCCTTGAGATGGTTAAGTTCAGCTTATTGAAGGTAATTGAATCTTTCATGATTCAGAATCCTCAATGCCTCAGGGACATCATTCTAAACATCAATCCTCATTTTATGGGCATAGATCAGACAGCAACTCTAGTGAGTATAAGTAAAACTCTGGAAATTGCATTTTTGCCAAAGCCCTGATATTAACTTAGTTTATTATGCCTTTTTTGGGTCATTTGACTTTTTTCCTAAAAAGCTGACTGTGTAACAATTTTGGTTAACTCAAGTTTCAGGTTTATTTTAATATTTATCATGCATCAGAGGATAAAATCTTTTTACTGAAGGGAAATCTCTAATTTTTTTTTTCCAATTGGTTCAGATGTAACAGAAGTTACAGTCTAGAGACTTTAGTGAGGATACAGAGGAGGAAAGGAGTGAGCATAGAGTTTGTTATAGGCATTGATAGAACGATTCAAGTGGGATTTTAGGCAAGAGGGAACAGAAAAATTCCTGAATCTTATCTGGTACCAGTTAGCTGTTCCTCTTAGCAGTTCAAAAGAGTTATATTATTATTAAACTGGGCTCCAAACCCAAGTGTGAAAATGTAATGAGCTATACTGGGAACAAGAGAAATTTCTTTTTGCTTGAACATAAGGTACCTTAAGTTGAGAGTATAGCTGCAGAATAGCCTGCCCTTTCAGCTTTCACCTTTCACATCCATGTTCAGACTTCTCTTCCAACATCAAGGAAAGGCAACCCTAGATCATATCAGTCTTCAGAAAGCAAAGAACTTTTCCTGCTGTTTAGGGAAATGTGTCTAGTCCTCTAATAAAGATTTTTAAGAATGGGGCAATGTACATGGCAGTGACCTTCAAAAAAATCTACCCTGGTTGCTCACGCACACACAAAGGAATGGGTTATGTCACATTTGTCCAGATTCACTGAAGAGAAAAAGAGAGAGACAGTGAAAAGGACCCAGAGACAGACAGTCAGTGTGAGATGAAAGAGAGAGTTTTTGAGAAATGAGAAGGCGGAGCCCAAGCCACTTTATCACTCTGCCTGTATTAAAAAGTTCCAAAGGAAAATAGCTATCTCTTCCCCAGTATAGACTACCCCTCCAGCTAATGATATACCACAACAAAAGTCATCTAATTAGTGTCCTTTGATCCATCCAATTAGCACTTTTCTTTGGTGGTGGTAAAATGTGGTGGTGATGGGTATTGTGATAATTGGAGGAGAAAGGGAATGAGCTAGAAACTTTAAATTCTTTTTTCTCTTTAAGACCAACAGTATTCATCTTACTAAAGAATGATGGATTCATCTTACTAAAGATTATTTATCTTGGAATGCCCTTGGAACGAATGCCCAGCATCAGAAAGGTGCTAATCTGCTGACCTATGGCAACCCCGGACATCAGTGGGTCAGCTGCCCCAGAGAAATTAACAACGTGTTCTGAAGCTTTTACTAAAATTGGTAAAAGTGTAACTTATTAGTTAGGGACCCACTGTGCATATACCCAGTGTTATTTTGCTATGCATTGGTGCTTTTCAGAACGCCATTTAGAAAGACGAGAGGAGAGTGTGGATATGGAGAGGGAGAAAAATGGGCACTTGGAGAAGAGCAGGAGCAAGGCAGAAAAGGTGAGAATAGAAAGAATACTGAAATAAAAGGGGCACCCCCACCCCAAAAGCAAAGAACCAAGAGAGGGAAATGAAAATGTCCTGAAACATTACCTTTTCCTGACAAGATAGGGGGTTACTTGGTAACTTTTCCTTACCTGGCGTTCATTTTCCATCCAGTAGAAGAGCATCTGCACAGAGCTGTAAACTGAAAAGCTTCTCGTGCAACTAAGTTAGGCCAATTATATAGTCTTCAGCAGGAGCCATTCTGCACTGCTACTGTCAACTAGACAACTGCTACTTCAACATTTCCTTTCTGAACCAAGGCTACTAGAAAGACTTCAAGTGTCAGTAAGAGCTCCACATGACTCTTCACATTAAGAAAAATGTTGTTTTCAGAGGAGTCATTATTAAACAATCACTGCCTAGTGATCTACCTCTGGATAAGGTTTGGAGATGAACAAATAGCTTGGCTTTCACTAACAGAAGAATTTATACTGTAATTTCAATCTTTTCTTTCTTATATTTGCAAAACTACTTTACCATTTTTATTTATCATGTAAAAGTAATATATCCACAGAATATTTGGAAAACATTTTTAATATATGAAGAAGAAAAAGACTACAATACCTTCTTCCTCTTCAAGATAGTCTCTGTTCCTGTTTTAAAATTCTTATTGTGTGCTGTGCTAAGTAACTTCAGTCATGTCCAATTCTTTGCAACCACATGGACTGTACCCCATCAGGCTCCTCTGTCCGTGAGATTCTCAAGCAAGAATACTGGATTGAGTGGCTGTACCCTCCTCCAAGGGATCTTTGTGAGTGGAACATGTTCCTGCTACCTCCTATCAAGTTGCCCCGATAAACTTACATTGACTTTTCCTCCCATCTTGTGTACAAGAAGAGTTAATTTAGCAAATATATTTTAATGTCTATCTCTTTCATTACTCCTTATCACTACATTTATTTAATTATATCTTTATTAATGAATCCCACAGTTACCTGTGTACCTTTTCCAGGGTAAAGCTTAGGGAAAGTTCCTCTTCAAATCCAGTCACCAGGCTCTGTAGCATGCTATCAACACATCCTTTATATCTGCACCAAATCTGTTTCCTTTGTTCCCTGACATCCACTTTCACTTTGCTCCACTCACTAGTCAGTGTATTTAAACTTTTATCAGTCAGATTGTACATGTTTGGACACATGTTTTGTATGTATTTTACTGANGGTGGCTGTACCCTCCTCCAAGGGATCTTTGTGAGTGGAGCATGTTCCTGCTACCTCCTATCAAGTTGCCCCGATAAACTTACATTGACTTTTCCTCCTATTTTGTGTAAAAGAAGAGTTAATTTAGCAAATATATTTTAATGTCTATCTCTTCCGTTACTCCTTATCACTACGTTTATTTAATTATATCTTTATTAATGAATCCCACAGTTACCTGTGTACCTTTTCCAGGGTAAAGCTTAGGGAAAGTTCCTCTTCAAATCCAGTCACCAGGCTCTGTAGCATGCTATCAACACATCCTTTATATCTGCACCAAATCTGTTTCCTTTGTTCCCTGACATCCACTTTCACTTTGCTCCACTCACTAGTCAGTGTATTTAAACTTTTATCAGTCAGATTGTACATGTTTGGACACATGTTTTGTATGTATTTTACTGACTTTATGTCCAAGTTGGGCATGTGTTAAATTTGAAAGGAAACTTAGAAGCCATTGTGTTAATATCTTTTAAAGACAGGATATTATATGAAACAATGTTGAAAAAATATCTTGATAGCTTTTGCTATAATGTTCCCAATGACATAAACTCATCACATGACTTTTGAATTTTTGTCCAACTAAAAAAAGTTTTTGTTTTAGCTGAAGCTGTATTTTCCTACTTGAGCTAACAAGGTTATACAGAGTACAACTTCCTTCTCCCTTCCACTAAAAAAAAAAGTAATAACTCTATCAAAAAAGTCTAATGCATAATCTAATTATTGTCTTTAAATCCTAGATAAGAAATCCAATCCCTTCAATTGCATCCCATAAAACTCTCTCAGTAGACTCTTCATTGTTTAGATTCACTCTAATTTTAATGCAATTCATAAAATATAACATCATCACTCAGGTTTTCTTTTTTTTTTTCAGCTGCTCAGTCACGTCTGACTCTTTTTGACCTCATGGACTAGAGCATGCCAGGCTTCCCTGTCCTTCACCATCTTCCAGGGCTTGCTCAAACTCATGTCCATTGAGTTGGTGATGTCATCCAACCATCTCATTCTCTGTCATCCCCTTCTCCTCCTGCCTTCAATCTTTCCCAGCATCAGAGTCTTTTCTAATTATTCAGTTCTTCACATCAGGTGGCCAAAGTATTGGAGCTTCAGCTTCAGGATCAGTCCTTCCAATGTATATTCAGGGTTGATTTCCTTTAGGAGTGACAGTTTGATCTCCTTGCAGTCCAAGGGACTCTCAAGAGTCTTCTCCAACATGACAGTTTGAAAGCATCAATTCTTTGCCACTCAGTCTTCTTGATGGTCCAACTCTCACATCCATACGTGACTATTGGAAAAACCACAGCTTTGACTAGATGGACCTTTGTCAGTAAAGCAATGTTTCTGTTTTTAATACACTGTTTAGGTTTATCATAGCTTTACTTCCAAGGAGCAAGCGTCTTTTAATTTCATGGCTGCCGTCATCATCCACAGTGATTTTGGACCCCAAGAAAATAAAAAGTATTTCAAAGTTTCTTTTCTTTTTCCATCTATATGCCATGAAGTGATGGGACCAGACGCATGATCTTTGTTTTTTGAATGTTGAGTTTTAAGCCAGCTTTTTCTCTTTCCTCCTTCACCTTCATCAAAAGGCACTTTATTTCCTCTTCATTTTCTGCCATAAGGGTGGTGTCATCTGCATATCTGAGATTATTGATATTTCTCCCAGTGATCTTGATTCTAGCTTGGGTTTCATCCATCCTGGCATTTCACACTTTGTGTATAATAAACAAGGTAACAATATACAGCCTGGACACACTCCTTTCTCAATTTTGAACGAGTCCATTGTTCCATGTCTAGTTCTAACCATTGCTTCTTGACCTGCATAAAGGTTTCTCAGGATGGAAGTAAAGTGGTCTGATATTTCCATCTCTTTAAGAAAGTGATATTTAAATATATTTTGATCATCATCCGTATCTAAAAATTAATAATTTCAATTTAGCACAGATCTTAGAATGATCATATTTCTTTGTGCTCATGGCTTTCTTTTCTATGTAGTCACAAAGCATTTACCTAGAAATTCTATGTTTTTTCAATAGAAAAATATTTAGTATTTGTATTCATAATTAGTGATTTGTACTGTTCATTCTTTCAAAGGAAATCTGTCTTTATTTCCCATGATAGTACACAATATTTTATACACTAGCACTCAAAAAGCATTTCCAATGTTAACATTATTAAGATTATTATAATATAATATAATATATTTTGAATGTTACCCTTTCAGAGGAGGGTAGGAAGACCCTGAACTCACCTTATCCCACAGACTTAACAAAATTTAACTTGAATACAGAGCAACTATTGATGAGAAAGACCTGAAGACTGCTGGAAAAGATCTTCCACACTGAGAAGCACAGGAAGGATAGAGACATGGGATGGTCAAGACCAACATTCCTGTGTGGGCAACCCACACATGGAAGAGTATCTCTTCAAGAAGCAAGGAGTACATCTCACACTGGAGCCCTCTGTCCAGAGGTTCTGTGCGGGAAGGAGGAGCTCCTATAATGTTGGATTTGAAGCCAGGAGGTTTACTTTTGGGAGAGCCAGAAGGCTGTGGAAAAGAGAGACTGGTCTCTTAAAAGGTGCCCAGGAAACTTGACATGCTCCAAGACCCAGGGCAGAAGCAGGGATTCAAAATGAGACTGGGCCTGACCCATCTGCTCATCTTGGAGAGGCTTCCAAGAGGAAGGAGGCAACTGGAATCCACCCTGGGAACATAGACACTCATGGCCGCCACTTTGGGGAATGCATTCTGTCGTAAGGGTACCTGAGCTGTCAAGTGCTGCTTTGGGGTCCTCCTTCTAGACTGTTAGCATCGAGAGATTACCAACCCCCAATGAGCTGGCCCCAGCCCCAGGTCACACCAGCCCTTTCAGACAGCCACCCCAGGACCCAACCTCACCCACTAGCACACTAGCTGCCTTAGAAATCTCTGATTCCACGATTGGCCAGAAACTCTCCACCCATCAGAAGCCCTGTGACCCAGCCCTGGCCACCAATGTGCGTCCACAATCTCTGATCTCAGGCCCCAGCACCTGGAGACCTGAGAAAGCTCGTCTCACCAGCAGCTGGCACTCTGTCTTCATCCACCAGTTGGTAGGCATGAGCCCCAGGACACTTGGGCCTTGGCTGCACCTACTAACAAGTCAACACCAACTCCAGGACCACTATGGTCCTTAGTCAGAGACACTGAGATCTGGTTCCACCCACCAGAGAACTGGCACTTTTCCTGGGAACACCTGGGTCCCAACTTTCCCAACAAGCAAGTTGACAACCAATTCTTCACAACTCAGACCCCTGAACCAGACCACCCACCAGTGGGCTGGAATGAGCACAGGAACTTTGTCCTACTTAGTAGCAAGTGGACGCTAGTCTTGGGAGCATCACAGACCCACAGCCTGTACGTGTCAAGACCCAGCACATCCACAAGCAGGCTGGCACCAGCTGTGGGATGCCTTGGACACCTCAGAGAGCAGACCAAGGATCCAGCCTCACACATCACTAAGACAACACCAGACCAGCTCCAGGATGCCCTGGGTGCAGCAGCCAGAGATTTCAGGACCTGACTCTGCTTACTAGTGGGTCAGCACTACCCCCAAGGTGCCCTGGACCCTAGTCCTACCCACCAGGAGACAGACAGCAGCTCCAGGAAAGCTTGACACCCTCATCCAGTGAATCTGAGATCTGGGCCCACTCACCAGTGGGCAGACCCCAGATTTGAGGTACCCTGGACCCCTCAACCAGCCATGTCAGAAACTACCTTGCTCACTAGTGGGCTGATACTCCATTTGGGTCCCCTGTCCCCACAGCCATCCATCCAGAAACATTCCTCAACATAATAAAGGCCATATATGACAAACCTACAGCTACTGTCATGCTCAACAGTGAAAAGCATTTTTTCTACAATCAGGAAGAAAAGGAAGCCCATTTTTGCCACTTTGATTCAATATAGGTTTTAAAGTCCTAGCTACAGCAATCAGAGAAGAAAAGGAAATAAACCATCCAAGTTGGAAAGGAAGAAGTAAAACTCACTATTTGTAGATGGCATGATATTGTACATAGAAAATACTAAAAGTATTACAAAAGAAAACTACTACAGCTCATCGATATCTTTGGTAAAGTTGCAGGATACAAAATTTATATATAGAAATCTGTTGCATTTCTATACACTAACAATGAAGTATCAGAAAGAGAGATTAAGAGCATGATCTCATTTATCACTGCATCAAAAACAATAAAATACCTAGGAATAAAATTACCTAAGGAGGCAAAAGAACTATGCTTCAAAAACTGTAAAATGCTGTTGGAATAAATTGAAGACCACACAAACTGATGGAAAGGTATACTGTGTTCTTGAATTGAAAGGATCAATATTGTTAAAATGATCATACTGTCCTGGGCAATCTACAGACTCAATGCAATCCCTATCAAATTAACAATGAAAATTTTCATAGAACTAGAACAAAAAATTAACAGTTTTTATGGAAACACAAAAGATGCTGAATAGCCAAAATAAAACCAAGATAGAACAAAGTTGGAGAGATTACAATCACTGACTGCAGATTATACTACAAAACTAGTCATTAAAAGAGTATGATACTGGCACAAAATATACACATAGATCAGTGGAAGAGAACAGAAAGCCCAGATATAAACCCACAGACTTATGGTCAATTAATCTATGCTGAGAAAGCAAGACTATACAATGGGATGTGCATACTAAGTTTTGTCTGACTCTTTGCGACCCTGTGAATTGTAGCCCGTCAGATCCTCTGTCCACGGGATTCTCCAGGCAACAACATTGGAGTGGGTTTCCATGCCCTTCTTGAGGGAATCTTCTCGACCCAGGGATGGAACCCACATCTCTTATGTCTCCTGGAAGCCAGGTTCTTTGCCACCTGGCAGCCCAGAGAAAAGACAGTCTCTTCAATAATTGGCACTGGGACAGCTACATATAAACAAATGAAATTAGAACATTCTTTAACATCACATACAAAAACAAAACTAAATTCAGTTAAAGACTTAAATGTGAGACGATAATGTAAAACTCCTAGAGGAAAACATATTATAGCTAGAGGCACACTCTTTGACATAAATCACAATATGTTTTTTAGATTTGTCTCCTATAGTAATGGGAACAAAAACAAAAATAAACAAATGTGACCTAATTAAACTTAAAAGCTTTAGCACAGCAACAAGTGACAAGTGAAAATCTCTCAGTCGTGTCAGACTCTTTGCTACCCTATGAACTATACAGTCCATGGAATTCTCCAGGTGAGAATACTGGAGTGGGTAGCCTTTCCCTTCTCCAGGGGATCTTCCTAACCCAGGGATCGAACTCAGAGCTCCCATATTGCAGGTGGATTCCTTACCAGTTGAGCCACAAGAGAAACCTGGCAAAGGAAACTATAAGCAAAATAAGACAACCTACAGAATGGGAGAGAATATGTGCAAAATATGAGACCAATAAGGAATTAATTTCCAAAATATATGAACAGCTCATACAGCTCGATATTAAAAAAAAAAAAAAATGAGTAGAAGATCTAAATAGACATTTTTTCCCCCCAAAGCAGACATACAAATGGCCAATAGGCACATGGAAAGATGTTTCACATTGCTAATTGTTAGAGAAATGCAAAGTAAAGCCACAAGGAAACTTCACCTCACACTGGCCAGAATGGCCCTCATCGAAAGTCTACAAACAATAAATGTTTGAGAGGATGTGGAGAAAAGAGAACCCTTTTTCATTGTTGGTAGGAATGTAAATTGGCACTTCCATTATGGAGAACAGTGTGAAGATTCCTTAAAAAGCTAAAAATAGAGTTATCATTGTTGTCATTGTTTAGTCTCTAAATAGAGTGTGCAGCACTCCAGCCTTCCCTGTCTTTCACTATCTCCTGGAGTTTGCTCACATTCATGTCCATTGAGTAGGCTATCATATGATCCAGAAATCTCACTCCTGGACATATATTCTGAGAAAGCTATAACTAGAAAAGATGCATGTACCTTGTTGTTCATATAAACATTATTTATAATAGCCAAAACATGGAAGCTAGGTAGATGTCCATGGATAAAGAAAATATGGTAGATAGACAGATGATCTTGGATTTGGTATGAAATTTTAGGTGCAATGCTGTTCATATTAGACTTCATTAACAATTTCTGCCCTGAGAAAGATACTGTTAGTAAAATCAAAGAGCAGGTCACATACAAAGAAAATATTTGAAAACATATATCTGATAAAGAACTTATAAGCAAAATGCACCAAAAATATTTGTAAAATTCAGCAATAAGAAAACCAAAAGATCCAAATAAAAATGAGCAAGAGATCTAAAAGAACATGTCACACACACACACACAAAGATATGCAGAGGCCAATTAGATTTTAAAATTTCTTTTATCAAAGTTTTTAAGTTTTTGACATATAAATTTTGTTCATATTATGTTATACTTACATGTAAGTATTTCAAAAATATTTCAATTTTATGGTGGTGTAATTTTGAAGTCTACTGNGATAGACAGATGATCTTGGATTTGGTATGAAATTTTAGGTGCAATGCTGTTCATATTAGACTTCATTAACAATTTCTGCCCTGAGAAAGATACTGTTAGTAAAATCAAAGAGCAGGTCACATACAAAGAAAATATTTGAAAACATATATCTGATAAAGAATTTATAAGCAAAATGCACCAAAAATATTTGTAAAATTCAGCAATAAGAAAACCAAAAGATCCAAATAAAAATGAGCAAGAGATCTAAAAGAACATGTCACACACACACACACAAAGATATGCAGAGGCCAATTAGATTTTAAAATTTCTTTTATCAAAGTTTTTAAGTTTTTGACATATAAATTTTGTTCATATTATGTTATACTTACATGTAAGTATTTCAAAAATATTTCAATTTTATGGTGGTGTAATTTTGAAGTCTACTGCTTTTATATTAGGAAAACAATTGGCATGTTTTTAACTTCTATCCTGTAAACACAACATACTCACTTGCTAGTGTCAAAAGTTTTCAGCAACACTTTCTTTTTTTTTTTAAATAGATGTCATGTCATCTGTGAACAAAAGGTTTCATATCTTCCTTCCCAATACGTATACATTTTATTCATTTTTCTGGTCTTTTTGCTTAGCTAGGACTTCCATTATGTTGACTGAATAGAAGTGCTGAGAAAGGACATATTGGCTTTGTTCCCAGTTTTAGGGAGAAAACATTCAGTTCCTTATCTTGTATAAGGGGCTTCCCAGGTGGTGCTAAGTGGTAAAGAATCCACCTGCCAATGCAGGTGACTCAAGTCATGTGAGTTAGATCCTTAGATCAGGAAGATCCCCTGGAGAAGGAAATAGCAGCCCATTCCAGTATTCCTGCCTGGGAAATCTCAAGGACAGAGGAGCCTGGCAGGCTACAATCCATGGGGTGGCAAACAGTCGAACACAACTGAGCACACACGCACATCACATCTTGTATAAATATGTTAGTTTGTAGGTTTCTTGTAGGTGCTGTTTGTCAATCTGAGGAAGTGAAGAAGTGAAGTGAAGTCGCTCAGTCGTGTCTGACTCTTTGCGACCCCATGGGCTGTAGACTACCAGGCTCCTCTGTCCATGGGATTTTCCAGGCAATAATCCCGGAGTGGATTGCCATTTCCTTCTCCAGGGGATCTTCCCAACCTAGGGATCAAACCTGGGTCTCCCGCATTGTAGACAGACGCTTTACCGTTTGAGCCACCAGGGAAGAATCCCTCTATTCCTAGTTTTCTGAGATGGGTTTTTATTATAATGTGTGCTGGAGTTCATCAAAGGTTTTTCATCCATTAACTGATGTACAGGTTTTCATCTTTCATCTGTTGATATGGTGAGTACATTGATTTTTGAATCTTGAGGCATGCTTGTATATCTGGGATGAATCTCACTTCATTGTAGTATATAAAACTTTCATGCATTGTTGGATTTGATTTGCTAACATTTTTGAGGATTTTTACATATATCCGTCTATGGGAGACATTTGCCCACAGGTGTTTTTTGTTCGTTTGTTTGTTTTTCCTGGTGTTGAAATTAGGATGGCCCTACAGAATGGCTTCAAGATTTATTTTCTGCCTTTGGTTTTCTGCACTTTGAATGTGATATACCAAGGTAACGTTGGATTTTTGCTTGTTTGTGGTTCATTTATTTTTGAATTTATACTGGTTTGTGTTCCCTGAACTTGCTGGATCTGTCATTAAATTTGGAGAGTTCGCAGAAATCATTACTTCAAACATGTCTTCTCTTCTGTTCTTTCTTCTCCTGACGTTCCAAATACAAATGTGCTACATCTCTAAAACTACCATACAGTTCTTAATGTTCATTTCCTTTTTTTCCCTCTTTGTGTTTCAGTTTGGGAAATTGTGATTATCTTCCAACTCAGTTACTTGTTTCTTCCTCAACTATGTCCCTGCTACATATGAACCGATCAGAAGTATTCTTCAGTATGGTTAGGTTTCTAGAATATTCTTTTGAGTCTTTCTTAGAGTTTCTATCTCTCTGTACATTACTCATCTATTCACACATATTGTTCACACTTTCATTAGTCATATACATGACTAATAATATAAATCATATATAAATCATAGCTATTTTTAAAATTTTATCAGATAATTTCAACATCAGTGTCATATCTGAGTTTAATTCTGTTGCCTGCTTTGCCTCTTAAGACTGTTTTTTTCTTGCCTTTATGCCATTGTAATTCTTGTAATTCTTTGTTGAAAGTTGGGCATAGCACCATAGGGACTAAGATAAGTGGGGTGTGAGGATTCATACTTATCTGGCTAGAAATTGGGTTGTGGTTAGTGTTTGCTATAGCTGTATGTTTCAAAAGCATCAGTGCGCTCTCTCTCTCTCTGTTTTTTTAAAGCTCATCTCTCGTCTTTGGGCTTGTCTAGTTATTCCTGTTTTTATCACCTGCAATCCTCTATGTTTATACCAGTCCATTTGGTTTGTTACTTAGGATTGGGGAAAAGTATTCTTTAATCTTGGACTTCTTATGTGGCTCAGTGATAAAGAATCCGTCTGCCAATGCAGGAGATGCAGGAAATGTGAGTTTAATCCCTGGGATGGTAAAATCCCCTGGAGGAGGAAATTGGCTCCACTCCAGTATTCTTGCCTGAAAAAAACCCATGGATGGAGGAGTCTGGTGGCCTACAGTCCATAGGGTCACAAAAAGTCAGACCCAGCTAAGTGAGCATATTCTTTAATTTTATGATTAAATCTCAGCCTTGAGTGATCTGTTCCTCAGGACACCTTTCTCCATTAGTACAGTTTTCTTCCTACATTTAAGAAATATAGGAAGTCTGGAAGGGACTCATTTGGGAGGGATAAGCTTCTCGAGGTGGGAAAGGCTCTGTTATTCACCCTGCCCCTTCTGGAGAATATACATCTGTTACAGAAAAATTACAGGTATAGTTCACAGTATCTACTTTTTATTTCCCCTGCCAGAGGCCAGAGGTCATCTTTCTACAAATCTTCATTTTGGGAACTTGGTGGGGTCCTGGAAGTAAACCTCAAGAAGTGTGGGGGTCCTCTAAAACTGCAGCCCCCAGGAGTTTCTGGTTCACCTGTAAGTTCACACTCAGCCCCCACCTGTTCATCAGATTATGACTTTGGTTTCCCCACACTTTTCTGGCTCTAACAGCTTCTGCTCTCACCTGTGACTCCATGTTCACCTTCCTCTCCGAATTTCCAGATGGAGACTTGTCCTGCCACCTCACTTCTCTGGTTGGCCCAAGAAATATTACTGATTTTCACTGTGTTCGGTATTTTCTTTTTTTCTTATAAGGAAAGAGGTACAGTTTCAAGCTCTTTACATGTTGGAACTAAACCTAGAATTCTCATCTTGCCTAAATTTTGATACCATTTCCAACTCATACCATTTTCATATGTTAGTGAAGTTAATGAACTGCTATCATTACTATCCTCAACATGAGTATTTCAGTGCCATACACATGTACTAATCTGCAACCAGAAATAACCTCAGGTAACATTCATGAATAAGGTTATTTAAACACAATCATTGCTTGGAAAGTAAAAGTTAAATTCTAGAGTTTCTTTAATTCATTATTATCAGTTTTTTTTTTTTTTTTAATTTGAAAATCTTATTTCAGACTAGGGATGTCTGCATGTTCTCATTTTAAATTGTTTATTAGCCACCAATGCTATATTAGCTTAGATGCCTTAGGCTATTTAGCATGATTGTTCAGGGCAAATTTTAATAAAACCGAGGTCACAGGTTTAATCCCTGCATGGATCAGTTATCTTTCCAAGTTCCACTGCACAGTTTGTCCTCCCTTCACAAACTCAACTCAGAAAATTTTACAAATGAGTGTTATTGCTCACTGAGGGGATACAATTAATGAATGTGGATTAAATAATTTTAGGATAAAATAACTCACTGTTTGAGAGAGTCATTTCCTAGTCAGATTGATAAGAAGTCTAGGGGTCCCCAAGGAGAGACGGGTCTGGAATTCTCAAGGAGGAATAAAGGACAATGTTATTTTTTTCCCTCTACATTCCTTAGGATTCTGTATCCCACCTGAGGACAGTCTCTGGATTAAACCTTCTGACTAATACTGTTATCTTAAAATTTAAATTATGGGAGTATGTCTGATCTTTCAGTTCACTTCAGTCCCTCAGTCCTGTCCGGCTCTTTGGGACCCCATGAATTGCAGCATGCCAGGCCTGCCTGTCCATCACCAACTCCCAGAGTTCACTCAAACTCACGTCCATTGAGTTGGTGAGGCCATCCATCTATCTCATCCTCTGTTGTCCCTTTCTCTTCATGCTTCCCAGCATCAGAGTCTTTTCCAATGGGTCAACTCTTTGCATGAGGTGGCCAAAGTACTGGAGTTTCAGCTTTAGCATCATTCCTTCCA
>SJYH01007793.1:63332-75434 GCA_006408735.1 Sylvicapra grimmia | reverse complement strand
GACCCCTGGAGATCTCGGCTTTCCTGTTGAGAGCGCCACCTCTTCAGATGTGACGGGAACGGCTGGAATCCTTTCTCGACGAAGCAGGGAAAAAGACCCTCATCTCGAGCTCACGATGGGGAAACGAGGCTCCTCCTGAGGTGTGCCGGGACCCTTAGTGTTCCTCCCGCGTGGGGACAGGTATGTCGGGGAACTTCTTGAGTTGTAGCAAGGGTGGGATGGACGCTTGAGAAGTTCAAGTGGGAAGGCATGATTTCCCTCGTGATGCCACAGCAGAAAAGGGCCTCATCTCGCCTGCAGGGGAGAACCTCCTGGTTTTTCTCGAGTTGCGGCAGGTCCCTCTCAAGTTGCGACGGGGACCTCAGAGACCCGCTGGCGTGGCCTCAGGAAAGACAAGTCTCCATACGAGTTGCGAGAGGCCCCCGGCTTTGCTGTCCAGTCAGTGTAGGGTCCTAGGTACTCCTCTGGAACTGCAGCCAGAACCTGAGGTTTCCACTCCTGTGCTGACATGGATCTTGGGGTTCCACTGGAGTCTCCACAGGAGAGTCAGGACTCTTCTCAGGTGGAGTCATACACGACCGTTTTCCTCCCAAGCTGTAGCAGCAGTGTCAGTCTTCCCGACTAGTTGACACAGGGATCTGTGGCTTTCACTCGAGGTGCTACAGGGCTGTCACAGATGACACCGTGGTGTGATGCGATGCTCAGGGTGAACTTCGAGGCATTGCAGGGAAATCAGGTTCATCTGGAGTGGACTGAGTCATTTATGGGTCTTTTGGAATGGTGGCACGACCCCTGGAGTACCTCTCGTCTTTCCTGTTGAGAGCACGCCTTCTTGCTGTGCGACGGAAACGCCTGTATCCTTTCCTGTCAAAGCAGGGAAAGGATCCTAAATCGGGAGCGGAGGAGGGGGAAAGGGAGCTCCTCTTGAGTTGTGGTCGGACCATCAGTGTTCCTCTCGAGTGGAGATGGTTATATCAGGGAACTTCTTCGGTTGTAGCAAGGCTGTGAAGGACCCTTTGAGGTCCAGGAGGGAAGGCCGGTTTTGTCTTGGGATGCCGCAGCAGAAAACGGCCTCATCTCGCCTGGAGGGGAGAACCTCCTGGTTTTTCTCAAGTTGTGGCAGGTCCCTCTCAAGTTATGACGGGGACCTCTGAGACACTCTTGCGTGGCCTCAGGAAAGGCCAGTCTCCGTGCGAGTTGAGAGGCTCCTCGGGATTCCTCTCCAGTCGGTGCCAGTCCTAAGTCCCCGTCTGGAGCCGAAGCTGGAACCTGAGGTTTCCTCTCCAGTGCTGGCATGGAACTTGGGGTTTCTCTGGAGTCTCTCAAGGGGAGTCAGGCCTCGTCTCCAGTGGTTGCATGCACGTCCGCTTTCCTCCTGAGCTGTAGCTGCAGTGTCAGGCTTCCCCTCGACTTGACCTTGGGTTCTCTGTCTTTCCCTCGAGATGCCACAGTCCTGTGGCAAGAGCCACCGTGGTGTGAGGCGATACACAGGTGACACTCGAGGTAGTGCAGGGAAATCAGGTTCATCTGGAGTAGACTGAGACATCTGGGTGACTTAGAGTCCAGAGGTGTTGGCACGACCCCTGGAGATCTCGGCTTTCCTGTTGAGAGCGCCACCTCTTGAGATGTGACGGGAACGGCTGGAATCCTTTCTCGACGAAGCAGGGGAAAAAACCCTCAGCACGAGCTCATGATGGGGAAACGAGGCTCCTCCTGAGGTGTGCCGGGACCCTTACTGTTCCTCCCGCGTGGGGACTGGTATGTCAGGGAACTTCTTGAGTTGCAGCAAGGGTGGGAAGGACGCTTGCGAGGATCAAGTGGGAAGGCGTGATTTCCCTCGTGATGCCACAGCAGAAAAGGGCCTCATCTCGCCTGCAGAGGAGAACCTCCTTGCTTTTCTCAAGTTGCGGCAGGTCCCTCTCGAGTTATGTGGGGGACCTCAGAGACCCACTGGTGTGACCTCAGGAAAGACCAGTCTCCATACGAGTTGCGAGGGGCCCCTCGGGATTCCAGTCCAGTCAGTGTCAGGTCCTAGGTACTCGTCTGGAACTGCAGCCAGAACCTGAGGTTTCCTCTCCAGTGCTGACATGGATCTTGGGGTNAGGGAAGGCGTGATTTCTCTCGGGATTCTCTCGTCTAGTGGGGAGAACCTCCTGGTTTTTCTCGAGTTGTGGCAGGTCCCTCTCGAGTTATGATGGGGACTTCAGGGACCTGCTCCTGTGCCCTCAGGAAAGGCCAGTCTCCATGCAACTTGAGAGGGGACCATGGGATTCCTCTCCAGTCAGTGCCGGGTACTAAGTCCCCATCTAGATGCGAAGCTGGAACCTGAGGTTTCCTCTCCAGTGGTCACATGGATCTTGGGGTTCCTCAGGAGTCTCCACAGGAGATTCAGGACTCTTCTCGCCTGGAAACATACACTTCCGTTTTCCTCCCGAGCTGTAGCAGCAGTGTCAGTTTTCCCAAAGAACTGACACAGGGATCTGTGGATTTAAATCGAGGTGCCACAGGGCTGTCACACATGTCACTGGGGTGTGATTCGATGCTGTTGGTGACCTTCGAGGCAGTTCAGGGAAATCAAGTTCATCTGTAGTGGGCTTAGACATTTGGGGTTCTTTTGGAATGATGGCACGACCCTTGGAGTTGCTCTCGACTCTCCTGTTGAGAGCAAATCCTCTTGCTGTGTGACAGAACACCAGAATCCATTTCCGACGAAGCAGGGAAAGGAACCCTCATCTGGAGTGGAGGAGGGGGAAAGGGGGCTCCTCTTGAGTTGTGGTGGGACCCTCAGTGTTCTTCTCGAGTGGACAAGGGTATGTCGGGGAACTTGTAGAGTTGCAGCAAGGGTGTGAAGGACCCTTGCGAGGTTCAGGAGGGAAGGCATGATTTCCCTTGAGACACCACAGCGTAAAAGGGCCTCATCTCACCTGGAGAGAAGAACCTCCTGGTTTTTCTCGAGTTGTGGCAGGTCCCTCTCGAGTTACGACAGGGACATCAGGGACCCGCTCCTGCGGCCTCAGGAAAGGCCAGTCTGCATGCAACTTGAGAGGGGACCCACGGGTTTCCTCTCCAGTCGGTGCTGGGTCCGAAATCCCCATATGGAGCCGAAGCTGGAACCTGAGGTTTCCTCTTCTGTGCTGCCATGGATCTTGGGGTTCCTCTGGAGTCTCCCCAGGGGAGTAAGGCCTCGTCTCCTGTGGTTACATGCATGTCCGCTTTCCTCCCGAGCTGTAGCAGCAATGTCAATCTTCCCGTCGAGTTGACACAGGGATCTCTGTCTTTCCCTCAAGAGGCCACAGGGCTCTGGCATGAGCGACCGTGGAGTGAGGAGATACCCGAGTGACACTTGACATAGTGCAGTGAAATCAGGTTCATCTGGAGTGGACTGAGACATCTGGGGGACTTTTAGTATGTTGGTACTTCCTGTGGAGATCCCGGCTTTCCTGTTGAGAGCGACACCTCTTGAGATGCGACGGGAACAGCAGGAACCCTTTCCCAACGAAGCAGGGAAAGGAACCCTCATCTCGAGCGGAAGAGGGGGAAAGGGGGCTCCTCTTGAGTTGTGGTGGGACCCTCAGTGTTCCTCTCGAGTGGAGATGGGTATGTCAGGGAACTTCTTGAGTTGTCGCAAAGGTGTGAAGGACCCTTTGTGTTTCAGGAGGGAAGGTATGATTTCTCTTGGGATGCCACAGCAGAAAATACCTTCATCCCGCCTGGAGGGGAGAACCTTCTGTTTTTTCTAGATTTGCAGCAGGGTCCTCTCAAGTTATGACGGAGACCCCCAGGACCTTCTCGAGAGGCCTGAAGAAAGGCCAGTCTGCAGGCAAGTTGCAAGGGGATTCTTCTCCAGTCAGTTCCGGGTCCTAAGTCCTCGTCTGGAGCAGAGCCTGGAAACTGAGGTTACCTCTCCAGTGCTGACATGGACCTGGGGGTTCCTTGGGAGTCTCCACAGGGGAGTAAGTCCTCATCTCCAGTGGTTACATGCACATCTGCTACCCTTCCGTGCTGTAGCAGCAGTGTCAGTCTTGCCGTTGAGTTGACACAGGGTTCTGTGTCTTTCCCTCGAGGAGTCACAGGGCAGTCACGCATACCAACGAGGTGTCCGTCGATGCTCAGGGTGACCTTCGAGGCAGTGCAGGGAAATCATGCTCATCTGGAGTAGACTGAGACAGCTGTGTGTCTTTTGGAATGGTGGCACGGTCCCTGGAGTTCTTCTCGACTGTCCTGTTGAGAACGGCTCCTCCTGAGATGCGTTGGGAATGCCAGAAACCCTTTCCAGAAGAAGCAGGTAAAGGAACCCTCATCTCGAGCTCACGAGGGGGAAACAGAGTTCCTCTTGAGTTGTGCCAGGACCCTCGGTGTTCCTCCCGAGTGGAGACAGGTATGTCGTGGAACTTCTTGAGTTGCAGCAAGGGTGTGAAGGACCCTTGTGAGGTTCAAGATGGAAGGCGTGATTTCCCTCGAGACGCCACAGCATAAAAGGGCCTCATCTCACCTGGAGAGGAGAACCTCCTGGTTTTTCTCGAGTTGCAGCAGGTTCCTTTTGAATTACGACGGCAACCTCCAGGAACCGCTCGTGTGGCCTCAGGAAAGGCCAGTCTTCATGTGAGTTGAGACGGGCCCCTCAGGATTCATGTCCAGTCACTGCAGGGTCCTAAGTCCCCGTCTGGAGCTGAAGCTGGAACCTGAGGTTTCCTTTCCAGTGCTCACATGGATCTTGGGGTTCCTCTGGAGTCTCCACAGGAGATTCAGGACTCTTCTCGCGTGGAAACCTAAACATCTGTTTTCCTCCTGAGCTGTAGCAGCAGTGTCAGTTTTACCGAAGAACTGACACAGGGATCTGTGGATTTCCCTTGAGGTGCCACAGGACTGTCGCACATGCCACTGTGGTGTGATTCGAGGCTGGGGGTGACCTTCGACGCAGTGCAGGGAAATCTGGTTCATCTATAGTGGAATGAGACATTTTGGGGGTCTTTTGGAATGATGGCACGACCACTGGAGTTCGTCCCGACTTTCCTGTTGAGAGCACATCCTCTTCCTGTGCGACGGGAATGCCAGAACCCATTCCCGACGAAGCAGGGAAAGGAACCCTCATCTGGAGTGAAGGAGGGGGAAAGGGGACTCCTCTTGATCTGTGGTGGGATCCTCAGTGTTCCTCTGGAGTGGAGAAGGGTATGTCGGGGAACTTCTTGAGTTACAGTAAGGGTGTGAAGGACCCTATCATGTTCAGGAGGGAAGGAGTGATTTCTCTCAGGATGCCGCAGCAGAAAACAGCCTCATCTCGCTTGGAGGGGAGAACCTCCTGGTTTTTCTCGAGTTGTGGCAGGTCCCTCTCGAGTTAGCATGGGGACATCAGGGACCCGCTAGTGTGGCCTCAGGAAAGGCCAGCCTCCATGCAACTTGAGCGGGGACCCGCGGGATTCCTCTCTATTCAGTGCCGGGTCTGAAGTCCCCGTCTGGAGCTGAAGCTGGAACCTGAGGTTTCCTCTTCTGTGCTGCCATGGATCTTGGGGTTCCTCTGGAGGCTCCCCAGGGGAGTAAGGCCTCATCTCCTGTGGTTACATGCAATTCCGCTTTCCTCCCGAGCTGTAGCAGCAGTGTCAATCTTCCCGTCAAGTTGACACAGGGATCTCTGTCTTTCCCTCGAGATGCCACAGGCCTGTGGCATGAGCCACCGTGGTGTGAGGCGATACCCGAGTGACACTCGACGTAGTGCAGTGAAATCAGGTTCATCTGGAGTGGACTGAGACATCTGGGGGACTTTTAGTATGTTGGCACGTCCCCTGGAGATCTCGGCTTTCCTGTTGAGAGCGCCACCTCTTGAGATGTGACGGGAAGAATGGGATTCCTTTCCCAATGAAGCTGGGAAAGGAACCCTCATCTCGAGTGGAAGAGGGGGAAAGGGGGCTCCTCTTGAATTGTGGTGGGACCCTCAGTGTTCCTCTCGAGTGGAGATGGGTATGTCGGGGAACTTCTTGAGTTGTTGCAAGGGTGTGAAGGACCCTTTGTGTTTCAGGAGGGAAGGTGTGATTTCTCTCAGGATGCCACAGCAGAAAACGGCTTCATCCCGCCTGGAGGGGAGAACCTCCTGGTTTTTCTAGATTTGCAGCAGGGTCCACTCGAGTTACGACGGAGACCCCCAGGACCCGCTCGAGAGGCCTGAAGAAAGGCCAGTCTGCATGCAAGTTGTGAGGGGATTCTTCTCCAGTCGGTTCTGGGTACTAAGTCCTCTTCTGGAGCAGAGCCCGGAAACTGAGTTTACCTCTCCTGTGCTGACATGGGCCTTGGGGTTCCTCGGGAGTCTCCACAGGGGAGTCAGTCCTCATCTCGAGTGGTTCCATGCACGTCTGCTGCTCTTCCGTGCTGTAGCAGCAGTGTCAGTCTTCCCATTGAGATAACACACGGATCTGTGGCTTTCCTTCGAGGTGCCACAGGGCAGTCACACGTTCCACCGAGGTGTCCGTCGATGTTCAGAGCGACCTTCGAGGCAGTGCAGGAATTCATCTTCATCTGGAGTGGACTGAGACAGCTGTGGGTCTTTTGGAATGGTGGCACGGTCCCTGGAGTTCTTCTTGACTGTCCTATTGAGAGCGGCTCCTCCTGAGATGTGTCGGGAAAGCCGGAAATCCTTTCCCGAAGAAGCAGGTAAAGGAACCCTCATCTCGAGCTCACGAGGGGGAAACAGGGCTCCTCTTGAGTTGTGCCAGGACTCTCGGTGTTCCTCCCAAGTGGAGACGACTATGTTGTGGAACTTCTTGAGTTGCAGCAAGGGTGTGAAGGACCCTTGCGAGGTTCAAGAGGGAAGGCGTGATTTCCCTCAAGACGCCACAGTGTAAAAGGGCCTCATCTCGCCTGGAAGGGAGAACGTCCTGGTTTTCTCGAGTTGGGGCAGGTTCCTCTCGAGTTACAACAGGAACCTCAGGGAACCGCTCGTGTGGCCTCAGGAAAGGCCAGTCTCCATGCGAGTGGAGAGGGGCCCCTCGGCATTCCTTTCCAGTCGGAGCCGGGTCCTAAGTCCCCGTCTGAAGCCGAAGCTGGAACCTGAGGTTTCCTCTCCAGTGCTCACATGGATCTTGGGGTTCCTCTGGAGTCTCCACAGGAGATTCAGAACTCTTCTCGCGTGGAAATATACACGTCCATTTTCCTCCCGAGCTGTAGCAGCAGTGTCAGTTTTCCCGAAGAACTGACACAGGGATCTGTGGATTTCCCTTGCGGTGCCAGAGGGCTGTCGCACGTGCCACTGTGGTGTGATTCGATGCTGTTTGTGACCTTGGAGGCAGTGCAGGGAAATCAAGTTCATATGTAGTGGGCCTAGACATTTGGCGGTCTGTTGGAATGATGGCACTACCGCTGGAGTTCCTCTCGACTTTCCTGTTGAATGCACATCCTCTTGCTTTGCGAAGGGAATGCCAGAACCCATTCCCAACGAAGCAGAGAAAGGAACCCTCATCTGGAGCAGAGGAGGGGGAACGGGGACTCCTCTTGAGCTGTGGTGGGAACCTCAGTGTTCCTCTCGAGTGGACAAGATAATGTCGGGGAACTTCTTGAGTTGCAGCAAGGGTGTGAAGGACCCTTGCGAGGTTCAAGAGGGAAGGCATGATTTCCCTCGAGACTCCACAGTGTAAAAGGGCCTCATCAGGCCTGGAGGGGAGAACGTCCTGGTTTTTCTCGAGTTGTGGCAGGTTCCTCTCGACTTATGACGGGAACCTCACGAACCGCTTGTGTGGCCTCCGGAAAGGCCAGTCTACATGCGAGTGAAGAGGGTCCCCTCGGGATTTCTATCCAGTGGGTACCGGGTCCTAAGTCCCCGTCTGGAGCCTAAACTGGAAACTGAGGTTTCCTCTCCAGTGCTCACATGGATCTTGGGGTTCCTCTGGAGTCTCCACAGGAGATTCAGAACTCTTCTCGCTTGGAAACATGCACGTCCGTTTTACTCCAAAGCTGTAGCAGCAGTGTCAGTTTTCCCAAAGAACTGACACAGGGATCTGTGGATTTCCCTCGAGGTGCCACAGGACTGTCGCACGTGCCACTGTGGTGTGATTCAATGCTGTTGGTGACCTTCGAGGCATTGCAGGGAAATCAAGTTCATCTGTGGTGGGCTTAGACATTTGGGGGTCTGTTGGAATGATGGCACGACCCCTGACGTTCCTCTCGACTTTCCTGATGAGAGCAAATCCTCTTGCTGTGCGATGGGAACGCCAGAATCCATTCCTGACGAAGCAGGGTAAAGAACCCTCATCTGGAGTGGAGGTGGGGTAAAGAGGGCTCCTCTTGAGTTGTGGTGGGACCCACAGTGTTCTTCTCGAGTGGACAAGCGTATGTCGGGGAACTTGTAGAGTTGCAGCAAGGGTGTGAAGGACCCTTGCGAGGTTCAAGAGGGAAGGCGTGATTTCCCTCGAGACACCACAGCGTAAAAGGGCTTCATCTCACCTGGAGAGGAGAACCTCCTGGTTTTTCTCGAGTTGTGGCAGGTCCCTCTCGAGTTACGACAGGGACATCAGGGACCCGCTCATGAGGCCTCAGGAAAGGCCAGTCTCCATGCAACTTGAGAGGGGACCCACGGGTTTCCTCTCCAGTCGGTGCTGGGTCCGAAGTCCCCATATGGAGCCGAAGCTGGAACCTGAGGTTTCCTCTTCTGTGCTGCCATGGATCTTGGGGTTCCTCTGGAGTCTCCCCAGGGGAGTAAGGCCTCGTCTCCTGTGGTTACATGCATGTCCGCTTTCCTCCCGAGCTGTAGCAGCAATGTCAATCTTCCCGTCGAGTTGACACAGGGATCTCTGTCTTTCCCTCGAGATGCCACAGGGCTGTGGCATGAGCCACCGTTGTGTGAGGCGATACCCGAGTGACACTCGACGTAGTGCAGTGAAATCAGGTTCATCTGGAATGGACTGAGACATCTGGGGGACTTTTAGTATGTTGGCACGTCCCCTGTAGATCTCAGCTTTCCTGTTGAGAGCGCTACCTCTTGAGATGCGACGGGAATAGCGGGAATCCTTTCCCGACGAAGCAGGGAAAGGAACCCTCATCTCGAGTGGAAGAGGGGGAAAGGGGACTCCTCTTGAGCTGTGGTGGGAACCTCAGTGTTCCTCTTGAGTGGAGATGGGTATTTGGGGGAACTTCTTGAGTTGTCGCAAAGGTGTGAAGAACCCTTTGTGTTTCAGGAGGGAAGGTGTGATTTCTCTCAGGATGCCACAGCAGAAAACGGCTTCATCCCGCCTGGAGGGGAGAACCTCCTGGTTTTTCTAGATTTGCAGCAGGGTCCACTCGAGTTACGATGGAGACTCCCAGTGCTGCGAGCGAAATGACAAAGAGACCCAGACACACAAAGTACAGACATACACACAACTCCGGCTGGAGGAACAAATCTACGCAAGCCCCCTTGCAGTTTATTTTTATAGTCCAGTTCTGGGAAGCAATCCAAGAAGCGAAGCACTGCATTCTTTTACCATATGAGTACAAAATTACGATTTCAACACAGAGGTAGAAAGTGACCTTCACATGTTTCCTAAGAAGCCTGTCCAGGATCCCAGCTTCCTCCTACTCATCAGAGAGGGTGTGAGACTCCTTGTATGCGAGCGGGTCCCTAACCATTAGGGGTTCATGAACAGGCTCCTGGCAAAAGGGCTCTTGTTTGCAAGGAACCCCATGTCCTCAGGCAAAAAGGCCCCGTTTGCGGGCACCTGATGCCTCCCTATCTGATCCATTCTCAGGCCACTGCTGGTCTCCCACATCTCCCCCTTATTTCTTAGATGCGATAGCAATTTGTAAAGCGGCTTGGAGGCGTTGCTTTTCCTTTTTTAGTTGTTGCCTTCTGTGCCAGCACCAGAAGACTAAAAAAGCAATACAGCATAAAAACAATGTAAGTGCAGTGTTCCCAAAAGTAGTTCCAATAAGTGTGGATACATGCCCAAGAGGATTTAAATTATTTAGACCCCCTTGTAGACTCTGTAACAGATCAGATTCATTAATGTCAGGCAAGGTTCTACTGAAAGTAGATAATATTTGCTGTTTTAACTTCATTATTTCCACAGTAATGTTCTGATGCCCTATTAATGATCGCTTTACCTTTTCCCACCCTATACTCAAATTGAATGACACTGGGGTGATACATATCTGGGAAGAGTTCCAATCACATTTTAACTTGCTTTTAGTAGACAAGACAGTTAATTGATCCCCAAGCCAAGAAACAGCGTGTTGAAGATTGAGGACATTGGTCGCAAGTTGAGCATCTAAATCTCGTTGTTGTTGCCATAACAGATGAGAGTCCTTATGCCAATTGCAAACAAAATCAGCGGTCTGGATTTCTTGTTGCAAAGCAAGTCCAGCCACCGCAGCCATTGCGGTAACTGAGGCGATGGCAGGAACAGAGGCTATGATGATTCCCAGCATCTGGCGAGATTGATGAAGCAAGGTTTGCATAGAGGTCACCAGATGAGAAACAGCAAAAGAGTCCGACCATGGTCTTGTCAAATTGACAGGCAGCCATAGTTCTGTTCTAGCTTTAACAATCAATAGTGACTTAATATCATTGTTTTGATTTTCAAATCGATTCCACCAAGATCTATTTATACATTGAGTCAAACTGCAATATACATAAGATATAGTTCCCAAAGTTTCATTCTAGGTCCAATTCCCATACAACAGTGCAAATGGATATTTCACACAAGCCATAGCAAAATAAGATTTATTAACATGCAAATTAACATGAAATGGACCCAATGCATCTATGACCTTCAGAGTATAATTCCCTGACCATATAGTAAGGTTTCCAGACACAGCCCATAATTTCCAAATGTCCCCTTGAATATGTGGATAACCTTTTAATTGAAATTGATGAGGAACCAGAGCAAATTGTTGCCATTTAACCGTTTCATTACCATTACCCATTAAGGTGTTATTGATACAATGCCATTTGAGGGATCTGTTAGACCATTTTTCTAAAAACTGTCCATGATCTGGACTCCAGNAACTTTGTAATTGAAATTGAGAAGGAACCAGTGCAAACTGTTGCCATTTAACTGTTTCATTGTCATTACCCATTAAGGTGTTATTGATACAATGCAATTTGAGGGATCTGTTAGACCACTTTTTTAAAAAACCGTCCATGATCTGGACTGCAGTCCATGATAGCAAAACCAGAGTAATTCATAACCTTGAAAGGTCGGTGGCCCCAGCAATGTTCCTACTCTAGAGATTCTAAGGATGGAACAAAAAAGTTAGAAGGGTATAGGGATATGAGTACATCAGGATGATGATCCATTGGAACTGTTGAAGTATGAAAGCCTCTAGCAGAGACAAGCACAGTAAAAATAGCAAAATGATAATCATTATATTTTATCCCCCATGTGTTATAAGAATGATGAGAATGCACTTTGGTGGACAAACAAAAGGGATGTCCCCCTATACACAAGGGTATGCCTTCTGCTGCAAGAGTAACGTTACTTATATTATATTGATTGGTATGATGATGCAATTGCTCTATCTCCCACAAGCCGGTTGGGGAAAGAAGGCAGTCTCATTAGTGCATGCTTGTACTTTAGGTTCTCCCCAAGAGACGGCTCTAACGAGAGGGGGATAAGGGACATAGCCCAATAAATGTGTTCTGTTGCTTGCACATACATTACCTGACAGGTAATCACAGCCATCATAGCCAACAACAAATTGGTAGGATTGAGAGGTTGGTCAGCATTGACGAGGGTTTTCTCAGCTTCCTGGGTGAGCTTTTTCAGTTGTCCCCATGTTGGAGGGGATGCAGAGTGGGTAGGGAAGGTGAAGCTCCGTTGAGCTGAAAGCTCTTCAAACTTTCGTACAAAACGGTCATCCATTGTGAATTTTAATTAATTGAGTTGGAGCCCAAAACCTGGAATTATCAATATATATGAAAGCATGTTCTCTCCCCAAATATATTAATGATGTTGGTATCCAACCCTTTTCTTTATCTTTATACCAAATGGGTATATCTAAAATCTTCTTATCTTCTTTTCTTTTTTGGAAATGTAATTCTGCCACTGACAAATTCTTATCACTCCATATATTTAAAAAATTTAAAGTAAGTAAAGTTTTGTTCAGAATATCTTTAGGTTTTATAAATCTCTCCTGTTCCCC
>SJYH01007793.1:0-50881 GCA_006408735.1 Sylvicapra grimmia | reverse complement strand
CAGGAATTCATCTTCATCTGGAGTGGACTGAGACAGCTGTGGGTCTTTTGGAATGGTGGCACGGTCCCTGGAGTTCTTCTCGACTGTCCTGTTGAGAGCGGCTCCTCCTGAGATGTGTCGGGAAAGACAGAAATCCTTTCCCGAAGAAGCAGGTAAAGGAACCCTCATCTTGAGCTCACGAGGGGTAAACAGGGCTCCTCTTGAGTTGTGCCAGGACTCTCGGTGTTCCTCCTGAGTGGAGACGACTATGTTGTGGAACTTCTTGAGTTGAAGCAAGGGTGTGAAGGACCCTTGCGAGGTTCAAGAGGGAAGGCGTGATTTCCCTCAAGACGCCACAGTGTAAAAGGGCCTCATCTCGCCTGGAGAGGAGAACGTCCTGGTTTTCTCGAGTTGGGGCAGATTCCCCTCGAGTTATGACAGGAACCTCAGGGAACCACTCGTATGGCCTCACTAAGGCCAGTCTCCATGCAAGTGGAGAGGGGCCCCTCGGCATTCCTCTCCAGTCGGTGCCAGGTCCTAAGTCCCCATCTGAAGCCGAAGCTGGAACCTGAGGTTTCCTCTCCAGTGCTCACATGGATCTTGGGGTTCCTCTGGAGTCTCCACAGGAGATTCAGGACTCTTCTCGCGTGGAAATATACACGTCCGTTTTCCTCCCGAGCTGTAGCAGCAGTGTCAGTTTTCCTGAAGAACTAACACAGGGATCTGTGGATTTCCCTCGAGGTGCCACTGGGCTGTCACACGTGTCACTGTGGTGTGATTTGATGCTGTTGGTGACCTTTGAGATAGTGCAGGGAAATCAAGTTCATATGTAGTGGGCCTAGACATTTGGCGGTCTTTTGGAATGACGGCACGACCCTTGGAGTTCCTCTCGACTTTCCTGTTGAGAGCACATCCTCTTGCTTTGCGACAGGAATGCCAGAATCCACTCCTGACGAAGCAGGAAAAGAACCCTTATTTGGAGTGGAGGAGGAGGGAAGGGGACTCCTCTTGAGCTGTGGTGGGACCCTCAGTGTTCCTCTCGAGTGGACAAGGGTATGTCGGGGAACTTCTTGAGTTGCAGTAAGGGTGTGAAGGACCCTATCAGGTTCAGGAGCGAAGGAGTGATTTCTCTCGAGATGCTGCATGCAGAAAACGGCCTCATCTCGCCTGGAGGGGAGAACCTCCTGGTTGTTCTCAAGTTGTGGCAGGTCCCTCTCGAGTTACGACGGGGACATCAGGGACCCACTCGTGTGGCCTCAGGAAAGGTCAGTCTCCATGCAACTTGAGAGGGGCTCCACGGGATTCCTCTCCATTTGGTGCCGGGTTCGAAGTCCCCATCTGGAGCCGAAGCTGGAACCTGAGGTTTCCTCTTCTGTGCTGCCATGGATCTTGGGGTTCCTCTGGAGTCTCCCCAGGGGAGTCAGGCCTGGTCTGCTGTGGTTACATGCACGTCCGCTTCCTCCCGAGCTGTAGCAGCAGTGTCAGTCTTCTCGTCGAGTAGACACAGGGATCTCTGTCTTTCCCTCGAGACGCCACAGGAATGTGGCATGAGCCACCGTGGTGTGAGGCGATACCCGAGTGACACTCGACATAGTGCAGTGAAATCAGGTTCATCTGGAGTGGACTGAGACATCTGGGGGCTTTTAGTATGTTGGAATTTCCCCAAGATCTCTGCTTTCCTGTTGAGAGTGCCACCTCTTGAGTTGTGATGGGAACAGCGGGAATCCTTTCCCGACGAAGCTGGGAAAGGAACCCTCATCTTGAGCAGAAGAGGGGGAAGAGGGGCTCCTCTTGAGTTGTGGTGGGACCCTCAGTGTTCCTCTCGAGTGGTGATGGGTATGTCGGGGAACTTCGTGAGTTGTCACAAGGGTGTGAAGGACCCTTTGCGTTTCAGGAGGGAAGGTGTGATTTCTCTCGGGATGCCACAGCAGAAAACGGCTTCATCCCACCTGGAGGGGAGAACCTCCTGGTTTTTCTAGATTTGAGGCATGGTCCCCTCGAGTTACGACAGAGACCTCCAGGACCCACTAGAGAGGCCTGAGGAAAGGCCAGTCTGCATGCAAGTTGCGAGGGGATTCTTCTCCAGTCGGTTCCGTGTCCTAAGTCCTCATCTGGAGCAGAGGCCGGAAACTGAGGTTACCTCTCCAGTGCTGACATGGACCTTGGGGTTCCTCGGGAGTCGCAACAGGGGAGTCAGTCCTTGTCTCGAGTGGTTACATGCACGTCTGCTACCCTTGCATGCTGTAGCAGCAGTGTCAGTCTTCCCATTGAGTTGACACAGGGACCTGTGGCTTTCCCTCGAGGTGAAACAGGGCAGTCACGCGTACCACCGAGGTGTCAGTCAATGCTCGGAGTGACCTTCCAGGCAGTGCAGGGAAATCATGTTCATCTGGAGTGGACTGAGAGCTGTGGGTGTTTTGGAATGGTGTCACGGTCCCTGGAGTTCTTCTCGACTGTCCTTTTGAGAACGGCTCCTCCTGAGATGCATCGGGAACACCGGAAATCCTTTCCCGAAGAATCAGGGAAAGGAACCCTCATCTCAAGCTCACGAGGTGCAAACAGGGCTCCTCTTGAGTTGTTCCAGGACCCTCGGTGTTTCTCCCGAGTGGAGCTGGGTATGTCGGGGAACTTCTTGAGTTGCAGCAAGGGTGTGAAGGACCCTTGCGAAGTTCAAGAGGGAAGGCGTGATTTCCCTTGAGACACCACAGCGTAAAAGGGCCTCATCTCACCTGGAGAGGAGAACGTCCTGGTTTTCCTCGAGTTGCGGAAGGTTCCTCTCGAGTTACGACAGTAACCTCAGGGAACCGCTCGTGTGGCCTCAGGAAAGGCCAGTCTCCATGCGAGTTGATAGGGGCCCCTCGGGATTCCTCTCTAGTCGGAGCCGGGTCCTAAGTCCCCGTCTGGAGCCGAAGCTGGAAACTGAGGTTTCCTCTCCAGTGCTCACATGGATCTTGGGGTTCCTCTGTTGTCTCCACAGGAGATTCAGGACTCTTCTCGCCTGGAAACATACACGTCCGTTTTCCTCCCGAGCTGTAGCAGCACTGTCAGTTTTCCCAAAGAACTGACACAGGGATCGGTGGATTTCCCTCGAGGTGCCACAGGGCTATCGCACGTGCCACCGTGTTATGATTCAGTGCTGTTGGTGACCTTCGAGACAGTGCAGGGAAATCAGGTTCATCTGTAGTGGAATGAGATATTTGGGGATCTTTTGTAATGATGGCAAGACCCTGACGTTCCTTTCGACTTTCCTGTTGAGAGCACATCCTCTTGCTGTGTGACGGGAATGCCAGAATCCATTCCCAACGAAGCAGGGAAAGGAACCCTCATCTGGAGCAGAGGAGGGGGAAAGGGGGCTCCTCTTGAGTTGTGTTAGGGCCCTCAGTGTTCCTCTCGAGTGGAGAAGGGTATGTCGGGGAACTTCTTGAGTTGCAGCAAGGGTGTGAAGGACCCTTGCGAGGTTCAAGAGGGAAGGCGTGATTTCCCTCGAGACCCCACAGCATAAAATGGCCTCATCTCGCCTGGAGGGGAGAACGTCTTGGTTTTTCTTGAGTTGCGGTTGGTTCCTCTCGAGTTACGACGAGAACTTCAGGGAACCGCTCGTGTGGCCTCAGCAAAAGCCAGTCTCCATGTGAGTGGAGAGGGGCCCCTTGGGATTCCTCTCCAGTTGGTGCCAGGTCCTAAGTCCCAGTCTGAGGCTGAACCTGGAACCTGAGTTTTCCTCTGCAGTGCTCTCATGGATCTTGGGGTGCCTCTGGAGTCTCCACACGAGATTCAGGACTCTTCTAGCGTGGAAACTTACACGTCCATTTTCCTCCCGAGCTGTAGCAACAGTGTCAGTTTTACCGAAGAACTGACACAGGGATCTGTGGATTTCCATCGAGGTGCCACAGGGCTGTCACACGTGCCACTGTGGTGTGATTCGATGCTGTTGGTGACCTTCGAGGCAGTTCAGGGAAATCAAGTTCATTTTTAGTGGACTTAGACATTTGAGGGTCTTTTGGAATGAAGGCATGACCCCTGGAGTTCCTCTCGACTTTCCTGTTGAGAGCACATCCTCTTGCTGTGCGATGGGAACGCCAGAATCCATTCCCGACAAAGCAGGGAAAGGAACCCTCATCTGGAGCGGAGGAGGGGGAAAGGGGGCTCCTCTTGAGTTGTGGTGGGACCTTCAGTGTTCCTCTCGAGTGGACAAGGGCAGGTCGGGCAACTTCTTGAGTTGCAATAAAGGTGTGAAAGACCCTATCAGGTTCAGGAGGGAAGGAGTGATTTCTCTCGGGTTTCCGCAGCAGAGAACGGCCTCATCTGGCCTGGAGGGGAGAACCTCCTGGTTTTTTTCGAGTTGTGGCAGGTCCCTCTCGAGTTCCAACGGTGACATCAGGGACCCGCTCGTGTGGCCTCAGGAAAGGCCTGTCTCCAGGCAACTTGAGAGGGGACCCACGGGACTCCTCTCCAGTCATTGCCGGGTCTGAATTCCCCATCTGGAGCCAAAGCTGGAACCAGAGGTTTCCTCTTCTGTGCTGCCATGGATTGGGGTTCCTCTGGAGTCTCCCCGGGGGAGTAAGGCCTCATCTCCTGTGGTTACACGCACGTCCGCTTTCCTCCCGAGCTGTAGCAGCAGTGTCAGTCTTCCCGTCAAGTTGACACAGGGATCTCTGTCTTTCCCTCGAGATGCCACANTAAGGCCTCATCTCCTGTGGTTACACGCACGTCCGCTTTCCTCCCGAGCTGTAGCAGCAGTGTCAGTCTTCCCGTCAAGTTGACACAGGGATCTCTGTCTTTCCCTCGAGATGCCACAGGGCTGTGGCATGAGCCACCATGGTGTGAGGCGATACCCGAGTGACACTCAACGTAGTGCAGTGAAATCAGGTTCATATGAAGTGGACTGAAACATCTGGGGTACTTTTAGTATGTTAGCACATCCCCTGGAGATCTCGGCTTTCCTGTTGAGAGCGCCACCTCTTGAGATGCCACGGGAACAGCGGAAATCCTTTCCCGACGAAGCAGGGAAAGGAAACCTCATCTCGAGCAGAAGAGGGGGAAAGGGGGCTCCTCTTGAGTTGTGGTGGGACCCTCAGTGTTCCTCTCGAGTGGAGATGGGTATGTCGGGGAACTTCTTGAGTTGTCGCAAGGGTGTGAAAGACCCTTTGTGTTTCAGGAGGGAAGGTGTGATTTCTCTCGTGATGCCACAGCAGAAAACGGCTTCATCCCGCCTGGAGGGGAGAACCTCTTGGTTTTTCTAGATTTGCAGCAGGGTCCACTCGAGTTATGACTGAGACCCCCAGGACCCACTCGTGAGACCTGAAGAAAGGCCAGTCTGCATGCAAGTTGCGAGGGGATTCTTCTCCAGTCAGTTCTGGGTCCTAAGTCCTCGTCTGGAGCAGAGGCCGGAAACTGAGGTTACCTCTCCAGTGCTGACATGGACCTAGGGGTTTCTCGGGAGTCTCCACAGGGGTGTCAGTCCTCGTCTCGAGTGGTTCCATGCACGTCTGCTACCCTTCCGTGATGTAGCAGCAGTGTTAGTCTTCCCGTTGAGTTGACACAGGGATCTGTGGCTTTCCCTCGAGGTGTCACAGGGCAGTCACACGTTCCACCGAGGTGTCCGTCGATGTTCAGAGCGACCTTCGAGGCAGTGCAGGAATTCATCTTCATCTGGAGTGNACACAGGGATCTGTGGCTTTCCCTCGAGGTGTCACAGGGCAGTCACACGTTCCACCGAGGTGTCCGTCGATGTTCAGAGCGACCTTCGAGGCAGTGCAGGAATTCATCTTCATCTGGAGTGGACTGAGACAGCTGTGGGTCTTTTGGAATGGTGGCACGGTCCCTGGAATTCTTCTTGACTGTCCTGTTGAGAGCGGCTCCTCCTGAGATGCATCGGGAACGCCGGAAATCCTTTCCCGAAGAAGCAGGGAAAGGAACCCTCATCTCGAGCTCACGAGGGAGAAATAGGGCTCCTCTTGAGTTGTGCCAGGACCCTCGGTGTTCCTCCTGACTGGAGACGGGTATTTCATGGAACTTCTTGAGTTGCAGCAAGGGTGTGAAGGACCCTTGCGAGGTTCAAGAGGGAAGGCGTGATTTCCCTCGAGACGCCACACCGTAAAAGGGCCTCATCTCGCCTGGAGGGGAGAACGTCCTGGTTTTCCTCGAGTTGCGGCAGGTTCCTCTCGAGTTATGACAGTAACCTCAGGGAACTGCTCGTGTGGCCTCAGGAAAGGCCAGTGTCCATGAGAGGGGAGCGGGGCCCCTCGGGATTCCTCTCCAGTCGGTGCTGGGTCCTAAGTCCCCATCTGCAGCCGAAGCTGGAACCTGAGATTTCCTCTCCAGTGCTCACATGGATCTTGGCGTCCATCTGAAGTCTCCACAGGAGATTCAGGACTCTTCTCGCCTGGAAACATACACGTCCGTTTTCCTCCCGAGCCTTAGCAGCAGTGTCAGTTTTCCCGAAGAACTGACACAGGGATCTGTGGNCAGCCGAAGCTGGAACCTGAGATTTCCTCTCCAGTGCTCACATGGATCTTGGCGTCCATCTGAAGTCTCCACAGGAGATTCAGGACTCTTCTCGCCTGGAAACATACACGTCCGTTTTCCTCCCGAGCCTTAGCAGCAGTGTCAGTTTTCCCGAAGAACTGACACAGGGATCTGTGGATTTCCCTCGAGGTGCCACAGGGCTGTCACACGTACCACTGTGGTGTGATTCGATGCTGGGGGTGAACTTTGAGAGAGTGCAGGGAAATCAGGTTCATCTGTAGTGGGCTTAGACATTTGAGGGTCTTTTGCAATGATGGCATGACCCCTGGCGTTCCTCTCGACTTTCCTGTTGAGAACACATCCTCTTGCTGTGCGATGGGAATGCCAGAATCCATTCCCGACGAAGCAGGGAAAGAAAACCGCATCTGGAGTGGAGGAGGGGGAAAGGGGGCTCCTCTTGAGTTGTGGTGGGACCCTCAGTGTTCCTCTCGAGTGGCCAAGGGTATGTCTGGGAACTTCTTGAGTTTTCTGTAAGGCTGTGAAGGACCCTATCAGGTTCAGGAGGGAAGGAGTGATTTCCCTTGGGATGCCACAGCAGAAAACGTCCTCATCAGGCCTGGAGGGGAGAACCTCCTGGTTTTTCTCGAGTTGTGGCAGGTCCCTCTCGAGTTAAGACGGGGACATCAGCGACCTGCTCATGTGGCCTCAGGAAAGGCCAGTCTCCATACAGCTTGAGAGGGGACCCACGGGATTCCTCTCCAGTCAGTGCCGGGTCTGAAGTCCCCATCTGGAGTCAAAGTGGGAACCTGAGGTTTCCTCTCCAGTGATCACATGGATCTTGGGGTTCCTCTGGAGTCTCACAGGAGATTCAGGACTCTTCCCGCGTGGAAACATACACGTCCGTTTTCCCTCCGATCTGTAGCAGCAGTGTCAGTTTTCCCGAAAAACTGACACAGGGATCTGTGGCTTTCCCTCGAGGTGCCACAGGGCTGTCGCACCAGCCACTGTGGTGTGATTTGATGCTGTTGATGACCTTCGAGTCAGTGCAGGGAAATCAAGTTCATCCCTAGTGGGCTTAGACTTTTGGGGTCTTTTGGAATGATGGCTTGACCCCTGGCATTCCTCTCGACTTTCCTGTCGAGAGGACATCCTCTTGCTGTGTGACGGGAATGCCAGAATCCATTCCAGACGAAGCAGGGAAAGAACCCTCATCTGGAGCGGAGGCGGGGGAAAGGGGGCTCCTCTTGAGTTGTGGTGGGGCCCTCAGTGTTCCTCTCGAGTGGGCAAGGGTATGTCGGGGAACTTCCTGAGTTGCAGTAAGGGTGTTAAGGACCCTATCAGGTTCAGGAGGGAAGGAGTGATTTCTCTCAGGATGCCACAGCAGAAAACGGCCTCATCTCGCTTGGAGGGGAGAACCTCCTGGTTTTTCTCGAGTTGTGGCAGGTCCCTCTTGAGTTACGACGGCGATATCAGGGACCCGCTCGTGTGGCCTCAGAAAAGGCCAGTCTCCATGCAACTTGAGAGTGGACCCACGGGATTCCTCTCCAGTCAGTGCCGGGTCCGAAGTCCCCATCTGGAGCCGAATCTGGAAACTGAGGTTTCCTCTTCTGTGCTGCCATGGATCTTGGGGTTCCTCTGGAGTCTCCCCGGGGGAGTAAGGCCTCGTCTCCTGTGGTTACATGCACGTCCGCTTTCCTCCCGAGCTGTAGCAGTAGTGTCAGTCTTCCCATCGAGTGGACACAGGGATCTCTGTCTTTCCCTCGAGATGCCACAGGGCTGTGGCATGAGCCACCGTGGTGTGAGGCGATACCCGAGTGACACTCGAGGTAGTGCAGTGAAAGCAGGTTCATCTGGAGTGGACTGAGACATCTGGGCGACTTTAGTATGTTGGTACATCCCCTGGAGATCTTGGTTTTCCTGTTGAGAGTGCCACCTCTTGAGATGCGACGGGAACAGCGGGAATCCTTTTCCGACGAAGCAGGTAAAGGAACCCTCATCTAGAGCAGAAGAGGGGGAAAGGGGGCTGCTCTTGAGTTGTGGTGGGACCCTCAGTGTTCCTCTCAAGTGGAGATGGGTATGTCGGGGAACTTCTTGAGTTGTCACAAGGGTGTGAAGGACCCTTTTTGTTTCAGGAGGGAAGGTGTGTTTTCTCTCGGGATGCCACAGCAGAAAACGGTTTCATCCCGCCTGGAGGGGAGAACCTTCTGGTTTTTCTAGATTTGCAGCAGGGTCCACTCGAGTTATGACGGAGACCCCAGGACCCGCTCAAGAGGCCAGAAGAAAGGCCAGTCTGCATGCAGGTTGTGAGCGGATTCTTCTCCAGTCAGTTCCGGGTCCTAAGTCCTCGTCTGGAGCAGAGGCTGGAAACTGAGGTTACCTCTCCAGTGCTGACACGGACCTTGGTGTTCCTCGGGAGTCTCCACAGGGGAGTCAGTCCTCGTCTCGAGTGGTTACATGCATGTCTGCTACCCTTCCGTGCTGTAGCAGCAGTGTCAGTCTTCCCGTTCAGTAGAAACAGGGATCTGTAGCTTTCCCTCGGGGTGCCACAGGTCAGTCACGCATACCACTGAGGTGTCAGCTGATGCTCGGAGTGACCTTCGAGGCAGTGCAGGGAAATCATGTTCATCTAGAGTGGAATGAATCATCTTGGGGACTTTAGTATGTTAGCATGTACCCTGGAGATCTCGGCTTTCCTGTTGAGAGCGCCACCTCTTGAGAAGCGATGGGAATGGAGGGAATCTTTCCCTTAGAAGCAGGGAAAGGAACCCTCATCTCGAGCTCACGAGGGGGAAACAGGGCTCCTCTTGAGTTGTGCCAGGACCCTCGGTGTTCCTCCCNGCGCCACCTCTTGAGAAGCGATGGGAATGGAGGGAATCTTTCCCTTAGAAGCAGGGAAAGGAACCCTCATCTCGAGCTCACGAGGGGGAAACAGGGCTCCTCTTGAGTTGTGCCAGGACCCTCGGTGTTCCTCCCGCGTGGAGAAGGGTATGTCAGCGAACTTCTTGATTTGCAGCAAGGGTGGGAAGAACCCTTGCGAGTTTCAAAGGGGAAGGCGTTATTTCCCTCGAGACGCCACAGCAGTAAAGGGCCTCATCTCGCCTGGAGGGGAGAACCTCCTGGTTTTTCTTGAGTGGCGGCAGGTCCCTCTTGACTTACGACGGGGACCTCAGGGACCCTCTAATGTGGCCTCAGGAAAGGCCAGTCTCCATGCGAGTTGAGTGGTGCCCCTTGGGATTCCTCTCCACTCAGTGCCAGGTCCGAAGTCTCCTTCTGGAGCCGAAGGTGGAACCTGAGGTTTCCTCTCCAGTTTTGACATCGATCTTGGGTTCCTCTAGGGTCTCCACATGAGAGTTAGGACTCTTCTCGAGGGGAGACATACACGTCCGCTTTCCTCCCAAGGTGTAGCAGCAGTGTCAGGCTTCCAGTCCAGTTGACACAGGGATCTCTGTCTTTCCCTCGAGATGCCACAGGGCTGTGACACGAGCCACCATGGTGTGAGGCGATACACGGGTGACACTCGAGGCAGTGCAGGGAAATCAGGTTGATCTGGAGTGGACTGAGACATCTGGGGGACTTTTAGTATATTGGCACGACCGTTGGAGATCTCGGCTTTCCTGTTGAGAGCACCACCTCTTGAGATGCGACGGGATTGAAGGGAATCCTTTCCCGATGAAGCAGGGAAAGGAAGCCTCATCTCCAACTCACGAGGGGGAAACGGGGCTCCTCTTGATTTGTGCCAGGACCCTCGGTGTTCCTCCCACGTGTAGACGGGTATGTTGGAGAACTTCTTGAGTTGCAACAAGGGTAGGAAGGACCTTTGCAAGGTTCAAGAGGGTAGGCGTGATTGCCCTTGAGATGCCGCAGCAGAAAAGGGCCTCATCTCTCCTGCTGGGGAGAACCTCCTGGTTTTTCTCGAGTTGCGGCAGGTCCCTCTTGAGTTACGACAGGGACGTCAGGGACTCGCTCATGTGGCCTCAGGAAAGACCAGGCTCCATGCGAGTTGCGAGAGACCCCACGGGATTCCTCTCCAGTCAGGGTCGAGTCCTAGGTCCTTGTCTGGAACTGGCCAGAACATGAGGTTTCCTCTCCCGGGCTGACATGGATCTTGGGGTTCCTCTGGAGTCTCCACAGGAGATTCAGGACTCTTCTCGACTGGAGACATACACATCCATTTTCCTCTGGAGCTGTAGCAGCAGTGTCATTCTTCCCGACGAGCTGAAACAGGGATCTGTGGCTTTCCCTTGAGGTGCAACAGGGCAGTCACGCATACCACCGAGGTGTCAGTCAATGCTCGGAGTGACCTTCAAGGCAGTGCAGGGAAATCATGTTCATCTGCAATGGACTGAGACAGCTGTGAGTCTTTTGGAATGGTGGCATGATCCCTAGATTTCTTCTCGACTGTCCTGTTGAGAGCGCCTCCTCCTGAGATGCATCAGGAACGCAAGAAATCCTTTCCCAATGAAGCAGGGAAAGGAATCCTCATCTCGAGGTCATGAGAGGGAAACGGGGCTCCTCTTGAGTTGTGGTGGGACCCTCAGTGTTCCTCTCGAGTGGAGACGGGTATGTCGGGGAACTTCTTGAGTTGCAGCAAGGGNAATCCTCATCTCGAGGTCATGAGAGGGAAACGGGGCTCCTCTTGAGTTGTGGTGGGACCCTCAGTGTTCCTCTCGAGTGGAGACGGGTATGTCGGGGAACTTCTTGAGTTGCAGCAAGGGTGTGAAGGATCCTTTAAGGTTCAGGAGGGAAGGTATAATTTTTCTCGGGATGCTGAAGCAGAAAAAGTCCTCATCCCGCCAGGAGGGGAGAACCTCCTGGTTTTTCTAGATTTGCAGCAGGATCCACTCGAGTTAAGACGGGGACCTCCGGGAACCGCTCGTGTGGGCTGAGGAAAGGCCATTCTGCATGCAATTTGCGAGGGGATTTCTCTCCAGTCGTTTCCGGGTCCTAAGTCCTCGTCTGGAGCAGAGGCCGGAAACTGAAGTTACCTCTCCAGTGCTGACATGGACCTTGGGGTTCCTCGGCAGTCTCCACAGGGGAGTCAGTCCTCATCTCGAGTGTTTACATGCACGTCTGCTACCCTCCGTGCTATAGCAGCAGGGTCAGTCTTCCCGTTGACTAGACACAGGGATATGTGGCTTTCCCTCGGGGTGCCACAGGGCAGTCACGAGTACCACCGAGGTGTCAGTCGATGCTCGGAGTGACCTTCGAGGCAGTGCAGGGAAATCATGTTCATCTGGAATGGACTGAGACAGCTGTGGGTCTTTTGGAATGGTGGAACGGTCCCTGGAGTTTTTCTCGACTGTCAGGGCTGGAGGCCGGGAGGAGCAACCCAAGGATCAGTGGCTGTGCAGGCACAGGAGGGCCTAGAGGATCTATCCCACGTTGAAGGTCAGGAACGGCGGCGGTAAGGAGATACCCCTCGTCCAAGGTAAGGAACAGCGGCTGTGCTTTGCTGGAGCAGCCGTGAAGAGATACCCCACACCCAAGGTAAGAGAAACCCAAGTAAGATGATAGGTGGTGCAAGAGGGCATCAGAGGGCAGACACACTGAAACCATACTCACAGAAAACTAGTCAATCTAATCACACTAGGGCCACAGCCTTGTCTAACTCAATGAAACCAAGCCATACCTGCAGGGCAACCCAAGACGGGCAGGTCATGGTGGAGAGGGCTGACAGAATGTGGTCCACTGGAGAAGGGAATGGCAAGCCACTTCAGTATTCTTGCCTTGAGAACCCCATGAACAGTATGAACAGGCAAAATTATAGGATATCAAAAGAGGAACTCCCCAGGTCATTAGGTGCCCAATATGCTACTGGAGATCAGTGGAGCAATAAGTCCAGAAAGAATGAAGGGATGGAGCCAAAGCGAAAACAATACCCAGTTGTGCATGTGACTGGTGATAGAAGCAAGATCCGATGCTGTAAAGAGCAATATTGCATAGGAACCTGGAATGTCAGGTCCATGAATCAAGGCAAATTGGAAGTGGTCAAACAAGAGATGACAAGGGTGAACGTCGACATTCTAGGAATCAGCGAACTAAAATGGACTGGAATGGGTGAATTTAACTCAGATGACCATTATATCTACTACTGCGGGCAGGAATCCCTCAGAAGAAATGGAGTAGCCATCATGGTCAACAAAAGAGTCCGAAATGCAGTACTTGGATGCAATCTCAAAAACGACAGAATGATCTCTGTTCGTCTCCAAGGCAAACCATTCAATATCACAGTTATCCAAGTCTATGCCCCAACCAGTAATGCTGAAGAAGCTGAAGTTGAACGGTTTTATGAAGACCTACAAGATCTTTTAGAACTAACACCCAAAAAAGATGTCCTTTTCATTCTAGGGGACTGGAATGCTAAAGTAGGAAGTCAAGAAACACCTGGAGTAACAGGCAAATTTGGCCTTGGAATGCGGAATGAAGCAGGGCAAAGACTAATAGAGTTTTGCCAAGAAAATGCACTGGTCATAGCAAACACCCTCTTCCAACAACACAAGAGAAGACTCTACACGTGGACATCACCAGATGGTCAACACCGAAATCAGATTGATTATATTCTATGCAGCCAAAGATGGAGAAGCTCTATCCAGTCAACAAAAACAAGACCAGGAGCTGACTGTGGCTCAGATCATGAACTCCTTATTGCCAAATTCAGACTCAAATTGAAGAAAGTAGGGAAAACCACTAGACCATTCAGGTATGACCTAAATCAAATCCCTTATGATTATACAGTGGAAGTAAGGAATAGATTTAAGGGCCTAGATCTGATAGATAGAGTGCCTGAAGAACTATGGAATGAGGTTCGTGACATTGTACGGGAGACAGGGACCAAGACCATCCCCATGGAAAAGAAATGCAAAAAAGCAAAATGGCTGTCTGGGGAGGCCTTACAAATAGCTGTGAAAAGAAGAGAGGCGAAAAGCAAAGGAGAAAAGGAAAGATATAAGCACCTGAATGCAGAGTTCCAAAGAATAGCAAGAAGAGATAAGAAAGCCTTCTTCAGCGATCAATGCAAAGAAATAGAGGAAAACAACAGAATGGGAAAGACTAGAGATCTCTTCAAGAAAATTAGAGATACCAAGGGAACATTTCATGCAAGGATGGGCTCGATAAAGGACAGAAATGGTCTGGACCTAACAGAAGCAGAAGATATTAAGAAGAGGTGGCAAGAATACACGGAAGAACTGTACAAAAAAGATCTTCACGACCCAGATAATCATGATGATGTGATCACTAATCTAGAGCCAGACATCTTGGAATGTGAAGTCAAGTGGGCCTTAGAAAGCATCACTACGAACAAAGCTAGTGGAGGTGATGGAATTCCAGTTGAGCTGTTTCAAATCCTGAAAGATGATGCTGTGAAAGTGCTGCACTCAATCTGCCAGCAAATTTGGAAAACTCAGCAGTGGCCACAGGACTGGAAAAGGTCCGTTTTCATTCCAATTCCAAAGAAAGGCAATGCAAAAGAATGCTCCAATTACCGCACAATTGCACTCATCTCACATGCTAGTAAAGTAATGCTCAAAATCCTCCAAGCCAGGCTTCAGCAATACGTGAACCGTGAACTCCCTGATGTTCAAGCTGGCTTTAGAAAAGGCAGAGGAACCAGAGATCAAATTGCCAACATCCGCTGGATCATGGAAAAAGCAAGAGAGTTCCAGAAAAACATCTACTTCTGCTTTATTGACTATGCCAAAGCCTTTGACTGTGTGGATCACAATAAACTGTGGAAAATTCTGAAAGAGATGGGAATACCAGACCACCTAACCTGCCTCTTGAGAAATCTGTATGCAGGTCAGGAAGCAACAGTTAGAACTGGACATGGAACAACAGACTGGTTCCAAATAGGAAAAGGAGTACGTCAAGGCTGTATATTGTCACCCTGCTTATTTAACTTATATGCAGAGTACATCATGAGAAATGCTGGACTGGAGGAAACACAAGCTGGAATCAAGATTGCCGGGAGAAATATCAATAACCTCAGATATGCAGATGACACCACCCTTATGGCAGAAAGTGAAGAGGAGCTAAAAAGCCTCTTGATGAAAGTGAAAGAGGAGAGCGAAAAAGTTGGCTTAAAGCTCAACATTCAGAAAACGAAGATCATGGCATCTGGTCCCATCACTTCATGGGAAATAGATGGGGAAACAGTGGAAACAGTGCCAGACTTTATTTTTTTAGGCTCCAAAATCACTGCTGATGGTGACTGCAGCCATGAAATTAAAAGACGCTTACTCCTTGGAAGAAAAGTTATGTCCAACCTAGATAGCATTTTCAAAAGCAGAGACATTACTTTGCCGACTAAGGTCCGTTTAGTCAAGGCTATGGTTTTTCCTGTGGTCATGTATGGATGTGAGAGTTGGACTGTGAAGAAGGCTGATCGCCGAAGAATTGATGCTTTTGAACTGTGGTGTTGGAGAAGACTCTTGAGAGTCCCTTGGACTGCAAGGAGATCCAACCAGTCCATTTTGAAGGAGATCAGCCCTGGGATTTCTTTGGAAGGAATGATGCTAAAGCTGAAACTCCAGTACTTTGGCCACCTCATGCGAAGAGTTGACTCATTGGAAAAGACTCTGATGCTGGGAGGGATTGGGGGCAGGAGGAGAAGGGGACGACCGAGGATGAGATGGCTGGATGGCATCACTGACTCGATGGATGTGAGTCTGAGTGATCTCCGAGAGATGGTGATGAACAGGGAGGCCTGGCGTGCTGCGATTCATGGGGTCGCAAAGAGTCGGACACGACTGAGCGACTGAACTGTCCTGTTGAGAGCGGCTCCTCCTGAGATGTGTCGGGAACACCGGAAATTCTTTCCCAAAGAAAAAGGGAAAGGAACCCTCATCTCGAGCTCACGAGGGGTAAACAGGGCTCCTCTTGAGTTGTTCCAGGACCCTCGGTGTTCCTCTCGAGTGGAGAAAGGTATGTCGGGGAACTTCTTGAGTTGCAGCAAGGGTGTGAAGGACCCTTGTGAGGTTCAAGAGGGAAGGCGTGATTTCCCTCGAGACACCACAGCGTAAAAGGGCCTCATGTAGCCTGGAGGGAAGAACGTCCTGGTTTTTCTCGAGTTGGGGCAGATTCCTCTCGAGTTACGATGGGAACCTCAGGGACCCGCTGGCGTGACCTCAGGAAAGACCAGTCTGCAAGGGAGTTGCAAGTGGCCCCTCGGGAATCCTCTCCAGTCAGTGTCGAGTCCTAGATCCTCGTCTGGAACTGCCGCCAGAATGTGAGGTTTCCTCTCCAGTGCTGACATGGATCTTGGGGTTCCTCTTTAATCTCCACAGGAGAGTAAGGACTCTTCTCGAGACGAGACCTACAAGACCGCTTTCCTCCCGAGCTGTAGCAGCAGTGTCAGGCTTCCCGACGAGTTGGGACAGTGATTTGTGGCTTTCCCTCGAGGTCCCACAGGGCTGTCGCACGTGCCACCGTGGTCTGGTTTGATGTTCGGGGTGATCCTCGAGGCAGGGCAGAGAAATCATGTTCATCTGGAGTTGACTGAGACATTTGGGGGTCTTTTGGAATGGTGGCACAAACCCTGGAGTTACTCTCGACGTTCCTGTGGAGAGCACGTCCTCTTGCTGTGCAACGGGAATGCCAGAATCCTTTCCCGACCAAGCAGGGAAAGGAACCCACATCTGGAGCGGAGGACGGGGAAAGGGGGCCCCTCTTCAGTTGTGGTGGGACCCCAGTGTTCCTCTTGTGTGGAGACGGTTATGTCGGGGAACATCTTGAGTTGCAGCAAGTGCGTCAATTACCCTTATTGGTTCAGGAGGGAAGGCGTGATTTCCCTCGGCATGCTGCAGCAGAAAACGGCCTCATCTTGCCTGGAGGGGAGAACATCCTAGTTTTTCTCGAGTTGCGGCAGGTCCCTCTCGACTTGAAACAGGGACCTCAGGGACCCTCTCGCATGGCATCAGGAAAGGCCAGTCTCTGTGCGAGTTGAGATGGGCCCCTCTGTATACCTCTCCAGTCGGTGCCAGGTCCTAAGTCCCCGTCTGGAGCCGAAGCTGGAACCTGAGGTTTCCTCTCCAGTGCTGGCATGGAACTTGGGGTTCCTCTAGAGTCTCCCCAGGTGAGTCAGGCCACATCTTCTGTGGTTACATACACATCTGATTTCCTCCTGAGCTGTAGCAGCAGTGTCAGGCTTCCCATCAAGTTGACCCAGGGATCTCTGTCTTTCCCTCGAGATGCCATAGGGCTGTGGCACGAGCCACCGTGGTGTGAGGCGATATGAGGGTGTAACTCGAGGTAGTTCAGGGAAATCAGGTTCATCTGGAGTGGACTGAGACAACTGGGGGACTTTTAGTATGTTGGCATGACCCCTGGAGATCTCGGCTTTCCTGTTGAGAGCGCCACCTCTTGAGATGTGACAGGAACGGCGGGAATCCTTTCCTAACGAAGCTTGGAAAGGAACCCTCATCTCGAGCTCACGAGGGGGTAACGGGGCTCCTCTTGAGTTGTTTCGGGGCCCTCGGTGTTCCTCCAGCGTGGTGATGGGTATGCCAGGGAACTTCTTGAGTTGTCGCAAGGGTGGGAAGGACCCTTGCGAGGTTCAAGAGGGAAGGTGTGATTTCCCTCGAGGTGCTGCAGCAGAAAAGGGCCTCATCTCGCCTGTAGTGGAGAACCTCCTGGTTTTTTTTTGAGTTGCGGCAGGTCCCTCTCGAGTTATGACGGGGACCTCAGGGACCCGCTGGCATGGCCTCATGAAAGACCAGTCTCCATGCGAGTTGTGAGGGGCGCCTCGGGATTCCTCTCCAGTCAGTGTCGGGTCCTAGGTCCTCATCTGGAACTGCAGCCAGAACCTGGGGTTTCCTCTCCAGTGCTGACATGGATCTTGGGGTTCCTCTGGAGTCTCCACAGGAGAGTCAGGACTCTTCTCGCGTGAAGACATACACGTCCGTTTTTCTCCCGAGCTGTAGCAGCAGTGTCAGNCTCTCCAGTGCTGACATGGATCTTGGGGTTCCTCTGGAGTCTCCACAGGAGAGTCAGGACTCTTCTCGCGTGAAGACATACACGTCCGTTTTTCTCCCGAGCTGTAGCAGCAGTGTCAGGCTTCCCGACGAGTTGACACAGGGATCTGTCACTTTCCCTCGAGCTGCCACAGGGCTCTCGCACATACCACCATGGTATGATTCGATGCTCGGGGTGACCTTCGAGGCAGGGCAGGGAAATCAGCTTCATCTGGAGTGGACTGAGACATTTGGGGGTCTTTTGGAATGGTGGCACGACCCGTGGAGTTCCTGTAGACTTTCCTGTTGAGAGCACGTCCTCTTGTTGTTTGAAGGGAACGCCAGAATCTTTTCCTGACGAAGCAGGGAAAGGAACCCTCATCTGGAGTGGAGGAGGGGGAAAGGGGGCTCCTCTTGAGTTGTGTTGGGACCCTCAGTGTTCCTCTCGAGTGGAGACGGGTATGTCGGGGAACTTCTAGAGTTGCAGCAAGGGTGTGAAGGACCCTGTGAGGTTCAGGAGGGAAGGTGTGATTTCTCTCGGGATGTCGCAACAGAAAATGGCCTCATCTTGCCTGGAGGTGAGAAGCTTCTGGTTTTTCGCGAGTTGTGGCTGGTCCCTCTCGAGTTACGACGGGGACCTCAGGGACCCACTCGCGTGGCCTCAGGAAAGGCCAGTCTCCGTGCGAGTTGCGAGGGGCTCCTTGGTATTCCTCTCCAGTCAGTGCCGGGTCCTAAGTCCCCATCTGGAGCCTAAGCTGGAACCTGAGGTTTCCTTTCCAGTGCTGGCATGGATCTTGGGGTTCCTCTGGAGTCTCCCCATGGGAGTCAGGCCTCGTCTCTTGTGGTTACGTGCATGTCCGCTTTCCTCCCGAGCTGTAGCAGCAGTGTCAGGCTTCCCGTTGTGTTGACCCAGGGATCTTTGTCTTTCCCTCGAGATGCCACAGGGCTGTGGCACAATCCACCGTGGTGTGAGGTGATACACGGGTGACACTCGAGGTATTGCAGGGAAATCAGGTCCATCTGGAGTGGACTGAGACATCTGGGGGACTTTTAGTATGTTGGCACGACCCCTGGAATTCTCGGCTTTCCTGTTGAGAGCGCCACCTCTTGAGATGCGATGGGAATGGCGGAAATCCTTTCCCGACGAAGTTGGGAAAGTAACCCAAATCTCGAGCTCGTGAGGGGCAAACGGGTCTCCTTTTGAGTTGTGCCGGGCCATGGGCTGTTCCCCCCGCGTGGGCACGGGCATGTTGGGGAACTTCTTGAGTTGCAGCAAGGGTGGGAAGGACCCTTGTGCGGTTCAAGAGGGAAGGCGTGATTTCCCTCGAGGCACCTCATCAGAAAAGTGCTTCATCTTTCCTGCAGGGGAGAACTTCCTGGTTTTTCTGGAGTTGCAGCAGGTCCCTCTCGAGTTACGACGGGGACCTCAGGAGCTACTGGCATGGCCTCAGGAAAGACCAGTCTCCATGCAAGTTGCGAGGGGCCCCTCAGGATTCCTCTCCAGTCAGTGTCAAGTCCTAGGTCCTCATCTGGAACTGCAGCCAGAACCTGAGGTTTCTGCTCCAGTGCTGACATGGACCTTGTGGTACCTCTGAAGTGTCCACAGGAGAGTCAGGACACTTCTCGAGTGGAGACATACACGTCCTTTTTCCTCCCGAGCTGTAGCAACAGTGTCAGGCTTCCCGACGAGTTGACACAGGGATCTGTGGCTTTCCTTCGATGTACCACAGGGCTGTCCCACGTGCCACCATTGTGTGATTCGATTCTTAGGGTAACATTCGTGGCAGGGCAGGGAAATCAGTTTCATCTGGAGTGGACTGAGACATCTGGGGGACTTTTAGTATGTTGGCACGAACCCTGGTGAACTCGGATTTCCTGTTGCAAGTGCCACCTCTTGAGAAGCGACAAGAACAGCGGGAACCCTTTCCTGACAAAGCAGGAAAAAGGAACTTCATCACGATCTCACAAGGGGAAATGGAGCTCCTCCTGAGTTGTGCCGGGACCCTCGGTGTTCCTCCCCCATGGAGACAGGTAGGTCGGGGAACTTCCTGATTTGCAGCAAGGGTGGGAAGGACCCTTGCAAGGTTCAAGAGGTAAGTCGTGATTTCAGTCGAGGCACCGCAGGAGTAAAGGGCTTCATCTNGTTCCTCCCCCATGGAGACAGGTAGGTCGGGGAACTTCCTGATTTGCAGCAAGGGTGGGAAGGACCCTTGCAAGGTTCAAGAGGTAAGTCGTGATTTCAGTCGAGGCACCGCAGGAGTAAAGGGCTTCATCTCGCCTGCTGGGGAGAACCCCCTGGTTTTTCTCGAGTTGTGGCAGGTCCTCTCACGTTACGATGGGGACCTCAGGGATCCGCTCGCTTGGCCTCAGGAAAGTCTGGTCTCCGTGCGAGTTGAGAGGGGCCCCTCGGGATTTCTCTCCAGTCGGTGTCAGGTCCTAAGTCCCCATCTGGAGCCGAAGCTGGAACCTGAGGTTTCCTCTCCATGGTTGACATGGATCTTGGGGTTCCTCTGGAGTCTCCCCAAGGGAGTCAGGCCTCGTCTCCTGTGGTTACATGCACATCCGCTTTCCTCCCCAGCTGTAGCAGGCGTATCAGTCTTCCCGTCGAGTTGACCCAGGAATCTCTATCTTTCCCTTGAGATGCCACAGGGCTGTGGAACGAGCCACCATGGTGTGAGGCGATACGCGGGTGACACTCGAGGTAGTACAGGGAAATCAGGTTCTTCTGGAGTGGACTCAGACATCTGGGGGACTTTTAGTATGTTGGCACGACCCCTGGAGATTCGGCTTTCCTTTTGAGAGTGCCACCTCTTGAGATGCGACAGGANGCGGGTGACACTCGAGGTAGTACAGGGAAATCAGGTTCTTCTGGAGTGGACTCAGACATCTGGGGGACTTTTAGTATGTTGGCACGACCCCTGGAGATTCGGCTTTCCTTTTGAGAGTGCCACCTCTTGAGATGCGACAGGAACAGCGGGAATCCTTTCCCGAAGAAGCAGGGAAAGGAACCCTCATCTCGAGCTCAAGAGGGGGAAAGGGGGCCCCTCTTGAATTTTGTGGGACCCACGGTGTTCCTCTCAAGTGGAGACTGGTATGTCGGGGAACTTCTTGAGTTGCAGCAAGGGTGGGGAGGACCCTTGCGAGGTTCAAGAGGGAAGGCGTTATTTCACTCGAGGCGCCGCAGCAGAAAAGGGCCTCATCTCGCCTGCAGGGGAGAAGCTCCTCGAGTTGCGGCAGGTCCCTCTCGAATTACAATTGGGACCTCAGGGATCTGCTCGCGTAGCCTCAGGAAAGTCTAGTCTCCATGCGAGTTACGAGGGCCCCCTTGCGATTCCTCTCCAGTCAGTGTCGGGTCCTAGGTCCTCGTCTGGAACTGCGGACAGAACCTGTGATTTCCTCTACAGTGCTGACATGGATCTTGGGGTTCCTCTGGAGTCTCCACAGGAGAGTCAGGACTCTTCTCGAGTGGAGACATACACGTCCGTTTTCCTCCCGAGCTGTAGCAGCAGTGTCAGGCTTCCCGACGAGTTGACACAGGGATCTGTGGCTTTCCATTGAGGTGCCACAAGGCTGTCGCACGTGCCACCGTGGTGTAATTCGATGCTCAGGGTGACCTTCAAGGCAGGGCTGGGAAGTCAGGTTAATCTGGAGTGGACTGAGACATTTGGGGGTCTTTTGGAAAGGTGGCACGACCCCTGGAGTTCCACTCGACCCTACTGTTTAGAGCACGTCCTCCCTCTTGCTGTGCGACGGGAAGGCCAGAATCCTTTCCCAATGAAGCAGGGAAATGAACCCACATCTGGAGCAGAGGAGGGGGAAAGGGGGCCCCTCTTGAGTTCTGGTGTGACCCTCAGTGTTCCTCTCGAGTGGAGACGGGTATGTCGGGGAACTTCTTGAGTTGCAGCAAGGGTTTGAAAGACCCTTTGAGGTTCAGGAGGGAAGGCGTGATTTCTCTAGGGATGCCGCAGCAGACCACGACCTCATCTCGTCTGGAGGGGAGAACCTCCCTGTTTTTCTCGAGTTGCGGCAGGTCCATCTTGAGCTACCACGGGGACCTCAGAGACCTGCTCGTGTGGCCTCAGGAAAGGCCAGTCTCCGTGCGAGTTGAGAGGGGCCCCTTGGGATTCCTCTCCAGTCAGTGTCGGGTCCTAGGTCCCCATCTGGAGCCAAAGCTGGAACCTGAGGTTTCCTCTCCAGTGCTGGCATGGATCTTGGGGTTCCTCTGGAGTCCCCCCAAGGGAGTCAGGCCTCATCTCCTGTGGTTACATGCACGTCCGCTTTCCTCCCCAGCTGTAGCAGGTGTGTCAGTCTTCCCGTCGAGTTGACCCAGGAATCTCTGTCTTTCCCTCGAGATGCCACAGGGCTGTGGCATGAGTCACCGTGGTGTGAGGCAATACGCGGGTGACACTAGAGGTAGTGCAGGGAAATCAGGTTCATCTGGAGTGGACTGAGACATCTGGGGGACTTTTAGTATGTTGGCACGACCCCTNTGAGGCAATACGCGGGTGACACTAGAGGTAGTGCAGGGAAATCAGGTTCATCTGGAGTGGACTGAGACATCTGGGGGACTTTTAGTATGTTGGCACGACCCCTGGAGATTCGGCTTTCCTTTTGAGAGTGCCACCTCTTGAGATGTGACGGGAACGGCAGGAATCCTTTCCTGAAGAAGCAGGGAAAGGAACCCTCATCTCGAGCTCAAGAGGGGGAAAGGGGGCCCCTCTTGAATTTTAGGGGACCCACAGTGTTCCTCTCAAGTGGAGACTGGTATGTCAGGGAACTTCTTGAGTTGCAGCAAGGGTGGGAATGACCCTTGTGAGGTTCAAGAGGGAAGGTATGATTTCACTCGAGATGCCGCAGCAGAAAAGGGCCTCATCTCGCCTGCAGGGGAGAACCTCCTCGAGCTGCGGGAGGTCCCTCTCGAGTTACAATGGGGACCTTAGGGATCCGCTTGCGTGGCCTCAGGAAAGTCCAGTCTCCATTCGAGTTACAAGGGCCCCCTTGGGATTCCTCTCCAGTCAGTGTCGGGTCCTTGGTCCTCGTCTGGAACTGCAGACAGAACCTGTGGTTTCCTCTCCAGTGCTGACATGTATCTTGGGGTTCCTCTGGAGTCTCCACAGGAGAGTCAGGACTCTTCTCGAGTGGAGACATACACGTCTGTTTTCCTCCCAAGCTGTAGCAGCAGTGTCAGGCTTCCCAACGAGTTGACACAGGGATCTGTGGCTTTCCCTTGAGGTGCCACAGGGCTGTCGCATGTGCCACCGTGGTGTGATTCGATGCTCGGGGTGACCTTCAAGGCAGGGCAGGCAAGTCAGGTTCATCTGGAGTGGACTGAGACATTTGGAAGTCTTTTGGAATGGTGGCACGACCCCTGGAGTTCGTGTAGNTTGAGGTGCCACAGGGCTGTCGCATGTGCCACCGTGGTGTGATTCGATGCTCGGGGTGACCTTCAAGGCAGGGCAGGCAAGTCAGGTTCATCTGGAGTGGACTGAGACATTTGGAAGTCTTTTGGAATGGTGGCACGACCCCTGGAGTTCGTGTAGACTTTCCAGTTGAGAGCACGTCCTCTTGTTTTGCGACGGGAATGCCAGAATCCTTTCTGACGAAGCAGGGAAAGGAACCCTCATCTGGAGCGAAGGGGGAAAGAGGGCTCCTCTTGAGTTGTGTTGGGACCCTCAGTGTTCCTCTCGAGTGGAGATGGGTATGTCGGGGATCTTCTTGAGTTGCAGCAAGGGTGTGAAGGACCCTTTGAGGTCAGGAGGGAAAGTGTGATTTCTCTCGGGATGCCACAGCAGACAACGGCCTCATCTTGCCTGGATGGGCGAACCTCCTGGTTTTTCTTGAGTTGTGGCACGTCCCTCTCGACTTATGACTGGGACCTCAGGGACCCACTCGCGTGGCCTCAGGAAGGACCAGTCTCCATGCGAGTTGCGGGGGGACCCTCAGGATTCCTCTCCAATCAGTGCCGGGTCCGAAGTTCCTGTCTGGAGCCCAAGCTGGAACCTGAGGTTTCCTCTCCAGTGCTGGCATGGATGTTGGGGTTCCTCTGGAGTCTCCCCAGGGGAGTCAGGCCTCGTCTCTTTTGGTTACATGCACGTCCGCTTTCCTCCCAAGCAGTAGCAGCAGTGTCAGTCTTCTTGTCGAGTTGACCCAGGGATCTCTGTCTTTCCCTCGAGATGCCACAGGGTTGTGGCACGAGCCACCGTGGTGTGAGGTGATACGCAGGTGACACTCGATGTATTGCAGGGAAATCAGGTTCATCTGGAGTGGACTGAGACTTCTGGGGGACTTTTAGTATGTTGGCACGACCCCTGGAGATCTCAGCTTTCCTGTTGAGAGCGCCACNAGGTGACACTCGATGTATTGCAGGGAAATCAGGTTCATCTGGAGTGGACTGAGACTTCTGGGGGACTTTTAGTATGTTGGCACGACCCCTGGAGATCTCAGCTTTCCTGTTGAGAGCGCCACTTCTTGAGATGCGATGGGAATGGCGCTAATTCTTTCCCGACGAAGCTTGGAAAGAACCCTCGTCTCGAGCTCACGAGGGGGAAACGGGGCTCCTCTTGAGTTGTGCCGGGACCCACAGTGTTCCTCCTGTGAGGGGATGGGTATGTTGGGGAACTTCTTGAGTTGCAGCAAGGTTGGAAAGGACCCTTGCGAGGTTCAAGAGGGAAAGCGTGATTTCCCTCGAAGCCCCGCAGTAGAAAAGGGCCTCGTCTCGCCTGCAGGAGAGAACTTCCTGGTTTTTCTCGAGTTGCGACATGTGCCTCTCGAGTTACAATGGGGACCTCAGGGACCCGCTCATGTGGCCTCAGGAAAGACCAGTCACCATAGGAGTTGCAAGGGGCCCCTCGGGGTTCCTCTCCAGTCAGTGTTGCGTCCTAGGTCTTCGTCTGTAACTGCGGCCAGAAACTGAGATTTCCTCTCCAGTGCTGACATGGAACTTGGGGTTCCTCTGGAGTCTCCACAGGAGAGTCAGGACTCTTCTCGAGTGGAGACATACACGTNGTCCTAGGTCTTCGTCTGTAACTGCGGCCAGAAACTGAGATTTCCTCTCCAGTGCTGACATGGAACTTGGGGTTCCTCTGGAGTCTCCACAGGAGAGTCAGGACTCTTCTCGAGTGGAGACATACACGTCCGTTTTCCTCCCGAGCTGTAGCAGCAGTGTCAGACTTCCCGACGAGTTGACACAGAGATCTGTTGCTTTCCCTCGAGGTGCCACAGGGCTGTCGCACGTGCCACAGAGGTGTGATTCGATGCTCAGGGTGACCTTCGAGGCACGCCAGGGAAATCAGGTTCATGTGGAGTGAACTGAGACATTTGCGGGTATTTTAGTATGTTGGCACGACCCCTGGAGATTTCAGCTTTCCTGTTGAGAGCGCCACCTCTTGAGATGTGACAGGAACGGCAGAAATCCTTTCCCGAAGAATCTGGGAAAGTAACCCTCATCTCGAGCTCATGAGGGGCAAACGGGGCTCTTCTTGAGTTGTGCCAGGACCATCGGTGTTCCTCCCGCGTGGGGACGGGTATGTCAGGGAACTTCTTGAGTTGCAGCAAGGGTGGGAAGGACCCTTGCGAGGTTCAAGAGGGAAAGCGTGATTTCCCTCGAAGCCCCGCAGTAGAAAAGGGCCTCGTCTCGCCTGCAGGAGAGAACTTCCTGGTTTTTCTCGAGTTGCGACATGTGCCTCTCGAGTTACAATGGGGACCTCAGGGACCCGCTCATGTGGCCTCAGGAAAGACCAGTCACCATAGGAGTTGCAAGGGGCCCCTCGGGGTTCCTCTCCAGTCAGTGTTGCGTCCTAGGTCTTCGTCTGTAACTGCGGCCAGAAACTGAGATTTCCTCTCCAGTGCTGACATGGAACTTGGGGTTCCTCTGGAGTCTCCACAGGAGAGTCAGGACTCTTCTCGAGTGGAGACATACACGTCCGTTTTCCTCCCGAGCTGTAGCAGCAGTGTCAGACTTCCCGACGAGTTGACACAGAGATCTGTTGCTTTCCCTCGAGGTGCCACAGGGCTGTCGCACGTGCCACAGAGGTGTGATTCGATGCTCAGGGTGACCTTCGAGGCACGCCAGGGAAATCAGGTTCATGTGGAGTGAACTGAGACATTTGCGGGTATTTTAGTATGTTGGCACGACCCCTGGAGATTTCAGCTTTCCTGTTGAGAGCGCCACCTCTTGAGATGTGACAGGAACGGCAGAAATCCTTTCCCGAAGAATCTGGGAAAGTAACCCTCATCTCGAGCTCATGAGGGGCAAACGGGGCTCTTCTTGAGTTGTGCCAGGACCATCGGTGTTCCTCCCGCGTGGGGACGGGTATGTCAGGGAACTTCTTGAGTTGCAGCAAGGGTGGGAAGGACCCTTGCGAGGTTCAAGAGGGAAGGCATGATTTCCCTCGAGGCGCCAAATCAGAAAAGGGCTTCATCTCTCCTGCAGGGGAGAACTTCCTGGTTTTTCTCGAGTTGTGGCAGGTCCCTCTCAAGTTATGACGGGGAACTCAGGGACCCGCTGGCATGGCCTCAGGAAAGACCAGTCTCCATGTGAGTTGCGAGGGCCCCTCAGGCTCCCTGTCCATTCAGTGTAGGGTCCTAGGTCCTCGTCTGGATCTGCGGCCAAAACCTGAGGTTTCCTCTCTAGTTCTTAAATGGATCTTGGCGTTCCTCTGTGGTCTCCACAGGAGAGTCAGGACTCATCTCGAGTGGAGACATACACGTCCACTTTCCTCCCGAGCTGTAGCAGCAGTGTCAGGCTTCCCGACTAGTTGACAAAGGGATCTGTCACTTTCCCTCGAGGTGCCACAGGGCTGTCGTACGTGCCACCATGGTGTGAGGTGATACACGGGTGACAATGGATGTAGTGCAGGGAAATCAGTTTCATCTGGAGTGGACTGAGCAACTTCTGCAGGACTTATACTGTGTTGGCATGACCCCTGGAGATCTCGGCTTTCCTGTTGAGAATGCCACCTCTTGAGATGCAACAGGAACGGCGCGAATTCTTTCCCGACGAAGCTTGGAAAGAACCCTCATCTCGAGCTCATGAGGGGGAAACGGGGCTCCTCTTGAGTTGTGCCGGGATGCACAGTGTTCCTCCTGTGAGGGGACGGAATGTTGGGGAACTTCTTGAGTTGCAGCAAGGTTGGGAAAGACCTTTGCGAGGTTCAAGAGGGAAGGCGTGATTTCCCTCGAAGCGCCGCAGTAAAAAAGGGCTTCATCTCGCCTGCAGGAGAGAACTTCCTGGNAATGTTGGGGAACTTCTTGAGTTGCAGCAAGGTTGGGAAAGACCTTTGCGAGGTTCAAGAGGGAAGGCGTGATTTCCCTCGAAGCGCCGCAGTAAAAAAGGGCTTCATCTCGCCTGCAGGAGAGAACTTCCTGGTTTTTCTCAAGTTGCAGCATGTCCCTCTCGAGTTACAAAGGGGACCTCAAGGACCCGCTCATGTGACCTCAGGAAAGACCAGTCACCATGAGAGTTGCAAGGGGCCCCTCGGGATTCCTCTCCAGTGTCACGTCCTAGGTCTTCATCTGTAACTGCGGCCAGAAACTGAGGTTTCCTCTCCAGTGCTAACATGGAACTTGGGGTTCCTCTGGTGTCTCCACAGGAGAGTCAGGACTCTTCTCGAGTGGAGACATACAAGTCCGTTTTCCTCCCAAGCTGTAGCAGCAGTGTCAGACTTCCCGACGAGTTGACACAGAGATCTGTTGCTTTCCCTCGAGGTGCCACACGGCTGTCGCACGTGCCACCAAGGTATGATTCAATGCTCAGGGTGACCTTTGAGGCACGGCAGGGAAATCAGGTTCATCTGGAGTGAACTGAGACATTTGGGGGTCTTTTAGTATGTTGACACAACCCCTGGAGATCTCAGTCTTCCTGTTGAGAGCACCACCTCTTGAGATGCGACGGGAACGGTGGGAATCCTTTCCCGACGAAGCAGGGAAAGGGACCCTCATCTCTAGCTCACGAGGGGAAAACGCCGCTCCTCCTGCATTGTGCCGGGACCCTCGGTGTTCCTCCCGTGTGGGAACGGTTATGTCGGGGAACTGCTTGAGTTGCAGCAAGGGTGGGAAGGACCCTTGTGAGGTTCAAAGGGAAGGCATGATTTCGCTTGAGACACCGCAGCAGGAAAAGCCTCATCTCCCCTGCAGGGGAGAAGCTCATGGTTTTTCTCGAGTTACGGCAGATCCCTCTCGAGTTACGATGGGGACCTCAGGGAACCGCTGGCGTGGCCTCAGGAAAGAGCAGTCTCCATTCGAGTTGCGAGGGGCCCCTCGGGATTCCTCTCCAGTCAGTGTTGGGTCCTAGGTCCTCATCTGGAAGTGCGGCCAGAACCTGAGGTTTCCTCTCCAGTGCTGACATGGATCTTGGGGTTCCTCTGGAGTCTCCAAGGAGAATCAGGACTCTTCTCGAGTGAAGACATACACGTTCTTTATCCTCCCGAACTGTAGCAGCAGTGTCAGGCTTCCCATCGATTTGACCCAGGGATCTCTGTCTTTCCCTCAAGATGCTACAGTGCTGTGCCACGAGCCACCATGTTGTGAGGCGATATGCGGGTGACACTCGAGGTAGTGCAGGCAAATCAGGTTCATCTGGAGTGGACTGAGACATCTGGGGTCTTTTAGAATGTTGTCACGACATCTGGGGATCTCAGCTTTTCTATTGAGAGTGCCACCTCTTGAGACGCGACGGGAACAGCTGGAATCGTTACCTGAAGACGCAGGGAAAGGAAACATCATCTTGAGCTCATGAGGGGGAAATGGGGTTCCTCCTGAGTTGTGCCGGGACCCTCGGTGTTCCTCCCACGTGGGGACGGGTATGTCGGAGAAATTCTTGAGTTCCAGCAAAGGTGGAAAGGACCCTTGCAAGGTTCAAGAGGGAAGACATGATTTCACTCTAGACGCACAGCAGAAAAGGGCCTCATCTCGCCTGCAGGGGAGAACCTCCTGGTTTTTCTCGAGTTNCTTGAGTTCCAGCAAAGGTGGAAAGGACCCTTGCAAGGTTCAAGAGGGAAGACATGATTTCACTCTAGACGCACAGCAGAAAAGGGCCTCATCTCGCCTGCAGGGGAGAACCTCCTGGTTTTTCTCGAGTTATGGCAGGTCCCTCTCGAGTTACGAACGGGACCTCAGGGACCCGCTGGGTGGTCTCAGGAAAGACCAGTCTCCATGTGAGTTGTGAGGGGCCCCTCGGGATTCCTCTCCATTCAGTGTAGGGTCCTAGGTCCTCATCTGGATCTGTGGCCAGAAACTGAGGTTTCCTCTCTGGTGCTGACATGGATCCTGAGGTTCCTCTGGAGTCTCCACAGAAGAGTCAGAACTCTTCTAGAGACATACACATCCGTTTTCCTCCCGAGCTGTAGCAGCAGTGTCATGCTTCTCGACAAGTTGTCACAGGGATCTGTGGCGTTCCAGAGGTGCCACAGGACTGACGCACATGCTACCGTTGTGTGATTAGATGCTCAGGGTGACCATGGAGGCAGGGCAGGGAATTCACTTTCATCTGGAGTGGATTGAGATATTTGGGGTCTTTTGGAATGGTGGCAATACCCCTGGATTTCCTCTCGACTTTCCTGTTGAGGGCACATCCTCTTGCTTTGCGGCGGGAACACCAGAATCCTTTCCCAACAACGAAGGGAAAGAACCCTCATCTGGAGCAGAGGAGGGGGAAAGGAGGTCCCTCTTGAGCTGTGGTGGGGTCCTCAGTGTTCCTTTTGAATGGAGACGGGTATGTTGGGGAACTTCTCGAGTTGCAGCAAGCGTGTGAAGGACCCTTTGAGGTTGACGAGGGAAGGCGTGATTCTCTCGGGATGCCGCAGCAGAAAACGGCCTCATCTCTCCTGGAGGGGAGAACCTCCTGGTTTTTCTCGAGTTGCAGCAGGTCCCTTTCGAGTTATGACGGGGATATCAGGGATCCTCTTGCATGGCCTCAGNTCTCGGGATGCCGCAGCAGAAAACGGCCTCATCTCTCCTGGAGGGGAGAACCTCCTGGTTTTTCTCGAGTTGCAGCAGGTCCCTTTCGAGTTATGACGGGGATATCAGGGATCCTCTTGCATGGCCTCAGGAAAGGCCAGTCTCCATGTGAGTTTACAGTGGTCCCTCGGGATTCCTCTCCGTGGGTCCCGGGTCTGAAGTCCCCATCTCAAGCCAAAGCTGGAACCTGAGGTTTCCTCTCCAGTGCTGACCTGGAACTTGTGGTTCCTCTGGAGTCTCCCCATGGGAATCAGGCCTCGTCTCCTGTGGTTACATGCACGTCCGCTTTCCTCCCGATCTGTAGCAGCAGTGTCAGTCTTCCTGTCGAGTTGACCCAGGGATCTCTGTCTTTCCCTCGAGATGCCACAGGGCTGTGGCATGAGCCACCGTGGTATGAGGTCATACGCGGGTGACCTTCGAGGCAGTGCAGGGAAATCAGGTTCATCTGGAGTTGACTGAGACATCTGGGGAACTTTTAGTATGTTGGCACGACCCCTGGTGTTCTCGGCTTTCCTATTGAGAGCGCCACCTCTTGAGATGTGATGGGAATGGCGGGAATAATTTCCTGACGAAGCAGTGAAAGGGACCCATATATCGAGCTCTCAAGAGGGAAACGGGGCTCCTTCTGAGTTGTGCCAAGACACTCGGTGTTCCTCACGCTTGGGGACAGGTATGTCAGAGAACTCCTTGAGTTGCAGCAAGTGTGGGAAAGACCCTTGCGAGGTTCAAGAGGGAAGGCATGATTTCACTCCAGAAGCTGCAGCAGAAAAGGGCCTCATTTCGCCTGCAGGGGAGAACCTCCTAGTTTTTCTCGAGTTGCAGCAGATCCCTCTCTAGTTACAACAGGGACCTCAGGGACCCGCTGGCGTAGCCTTAGGAAAGACCAGTCTCCATGCAAGTTGCAAGTGGCCCCTTGGGATTCCTCTCCAGTCAGTGTCGGGTCCTAGGTCCTCATGTTGAACTGCGGCCAGAACCTGAGGATTCCTCTGCAGTGCTGACATGGATCTTGGGGTTCCTCTGGAGTCTCCACAGGAGAGTCAGGACTCTTCTCGAGTGGAGACATACACATACGTTTTCCTCCCGAGCTGTAGCAGCAGTGTCAGCCTTCCCGACGAGTTGACACAGGGACCTGTGGCTTTCCCTCGAGGTGCCACAGGGCTGTCGCACATGCCACCGTGTTGTGATTAAATGCTCGGGGTGACCTTCGAGGCAGTGCAGGGAAATCAGTGTCATCTGAAGTGGACTGAGACATGTGGGGTCTTTTGGAATGGTGGCACGACCCCTGGAGTTCCTGAGTTTCCTGTTGAGAACACGTCCTCTTGTGTGTGACGGGAATGCCAGAATCCTTTCCCAACGAAGCAGGGAAAGGAACACTCATCTGGATCGGAGGAGGGGTAAAGAGGGCTCCTCGTGAGTTGTGGCAGGACCCTCAGTGTTCCTCTCAAGTGGGGATGGGTATGTCGGAGAACTTCTTGAGTTGCAGCAAGGTTGTGAAGGACCCTTTCCTGTTCAGGAGAGAAGGCGTGATTTCTCTCAGGATTCTGCAACAGAAAATGGCCTCATCTTGCCTGGAGAGGAGAACCTCCTGGTTTTTGTCGATTTGTGGCAGGTCCCTCTTGAGGTAAGACGGGGACCTCAGGGACACACTCACGTGGCCTCAGGAAAGGCCAGCCTCCGTGCGAGTTGAGAGGGGCCCCTTGGGATGCCTCTCCAGTCAGTGTCGGGTCCTAAGTCACTGTCTGGAGCTGAAGCTGGAACCTGAGGTTTCCTCTCCAGTGCTGCATGGATCTTGGGGTTCCTCTGGAGTCTCCCCAGGGGAGTCAGGCCTCATCTCCTGTGGTTACATGCACGTCCGCTTTCCTCCTGAGCTGTAGCGGCAGTGTCAGTCTTCCCGTCGAGTTGACCCAGGGATCTCTGTCATTCCCTCGAGATGCCACAGAGCTGTGCATGAGCCACTGTGGTGTGAGCTGATATGTGGGTGACACTCAAGGTAGTGCAGGAAAATCAGGTTCATCTGGAGTGGACTGAGACATCTGGGGGACTTATAGTATGTTGGCACAACCCCTGGAGATCTCGGCTTTCCTGTTGAGAGCGCCACCTCTTGAGATGCGATGGGAATGGCGGGAATTCTTTCCTGACTAAGCATGGAAAGGAACCCTCATCTCGAGCTCACAAGGGGGAAACAGGGCTCCTATTGAGTTCTGGCGGGACCCTCAGTGTTCCTCTCGAGTGGAGACGTGTATGTTGGGGAACTTCTTGATTTACATCAAGGGTGGAAAGGACCCTTTGAGGTTCAGGAGGGAAGGCGTGATTTCCCTCGAGACGCCGCAGCAGAAAAGGACCTCATTTTGCCTGCAGGGGAGAACCGCCTGGTTTTTCTCGAGTTGAGGCAGGTCCCTCTCGAGTTGCGACAGGGACCTCAGGGACCCGCTCGTGTGGCCTAAGGAAATACCAGTCTCCATGCGAGTTGCGAGGGGCCCCTCGGGATTCCTCTTCATTCAGTGTCGGATCCTAGGTTCTCATCTGGAACTGCCGCCAGAAACTGAGGTTTCCTCTCCAGTGCTGACATGGATCTTGGGGTTCCTCTGGAGTCTCCACAGGAGAGTCAGGACTCTTCTCCAGTGGAGACGTACACGTCCATTTTCCTCCCAAGCTGTAGTAGCAGTGTCAGGCTTCCCGACGAGTTGACGCAGGGATCTGTGACTTTCCCTCTAGGGGCCACAGGGCTGTTGCACGTGCCACCATGGTGTGATACGATGATCAGGGTGACTTTCGAGGCAGTTCAGTTAAATCAGGTTCATCTGGAGTGGACTGAGACATTTGGGGGTCTTTTGGAATGGTGGCACGACCCCTGGAGTTCCTCTCGTCTTTCCTGTTGAGAGCATGTCCTCTTGCTGTGCGATGGGAACGCCAGAATCCTTTCCCGACGAAGCAAGTAAAGGAACCCTAATCTAGAGTGGAGGAGGGGGAAAGGGGGCTCCTCTTGAGTTGTGGTGGGTTCCTCAGTGTTCCTCACGACTGGAGAATGGTATGTCGGGGAACTTCTTGAATTGAGGTAAGGGTGTGAAGGACCCTTTGTGGTTCAGGAGGGAAGGCACGACTTCTCTTGGGATCCTGCAGCAGAAGACAGCCTCATCTCGCATGGAGGGGAGAACCTCCTGGTTTTTCTCGAGTTACAGCAGGTCCCTCTCGAGTTACGATGGGGACCTCAGAGACCCGTTCACATGGCCTCAGGAAAGGCCAGTCTCCATGCGAGTTGAGAGGGGCCCCTTGGGATTCCTCTCCAGTCAGTACCGGGTCCTAAGTCCCCATCTGGAGCTGAAGCTGGAACCTGAGGGTTCCTCTCCAGTGCTGTCATGGATCTTGGGGTTCCTCTGGAGTCTCCCCAGGGGAGTCATGCCTCGTCTCCTGTGGTTAAATGCACGTCTGCTTTCCTCCCGAGCTGTAGCAGCAGTGTCAGGCTTCCCGTTGAGTTGACGCAGGGATCTCTGTCTTTCCCTCGAGATGCCACAAGGCTGTGGCACGAGCCACCGTGGTGTGAGGCAATACATGGGTGACACTCGAGATAGTGCAGGGAAATCAGGTTCATCTGGGTTGGACTGAGACATCTGTGGGACTTTTTGTATGTTGTCACTACCCCTGGAGATCTCAGCTATCCTGTTGAGAGTGACACCTCTTGAGATGCGATGGGAACATCAGGAAGCCTTTCCCAATGAAGCAGGGAAAGGGACCCTCATCTCGAGCTCATAATAGGGAAACGGGGCTCTTCCTGAGTTGTGCCGTGACCCTCAGTGTTCCTCCCACGTTGGGACGGTTATGTCAGGGAGCTTCTTGAGTTGCAGCAAGGGTGGGAAGGACGCTTGTGAGGTTCAAGAGGGAAGGCGTGATTTCCCTCAAGACGCCGCAACAGAAAAGGGCCTCATCTCGCCTGCAGGGGAGAACCTACTGGTTTCTCTCGAGTTTCGGCAGGTCCCTCTCGAGTTACGACGAGGACCTCAGGGACCCCCTCACGTGGCCTCAGGAAAGATCAGTCTCCATGCAAGTTGTGAGGGGCCCCTCATGATTCCTCTCCAATCGGTGCCGGGTCCTAAGTCCCCATCTGGAGCCAAAGCTGGAACCTGAGGTTTCCTCTCCAGTGCTGGCATGGATCTTGGGGTTCCTCTGGAGTCTCCCCAGGGGAATCAGGCCTCGTCTCCTGTGGCTACATGCACGTCCACTTTCCTCCCGAGCTGTAGCAGCAGTGTCAGTCTTCCCGTCGAGTTGACCCAAGGATATCTGTCTTTCCCTCAAAATGCCACAGGCTGTGGCATGTGCCACAGTGGTGTGAGGCAATACGTGGGTTACACCCGAGGTAGTGCAGGGAAATCAGATTCATCTGGAGTGAACTGACACATGTGCGGGACTTTTCCATTGTTGGCAAGACCTCTGGAGATCTTGGCTTTCCAGTTGAGAGTGCCACCTCTTAGATGCGACGGGAATGGCGGGAATCCATTCCCAAAGAAGCAGGGAAAGGGCCCCTCATCTCCTGCTCATGTGGGGGAAACGGGGCTCCTCCTGAGTTGTGCCGGGACCCTCGGAGTTCCTCCCACGTGGGGACGGATATGTCAGGGAACTTCTTGAGTTTCAGCAAGGGTGCGAAAGACCCGTGCAAGGTTCAAGTGGGAAGGTGTGATTTCCCTCGAGACGCCGTAGCTGAAAAGGGCCTCATCTCGCCTGCAGGGGAGAACCTCCTGGTTTTTCTCGGGTTGTCAGCAGGTCCCTTTCGAGTTATGATGGGGACCTCNCAAGTGGGAAGGTGTGATTTCCCTCGAGACGCCGTAGCTGAAAAGGGCCTCATCTCGCCTGCAGGGGAGAACCTCCTGGTTTTTCTCGGGTTGTCAGCAGGTCCCTTTCGAGTTATGATGGGGACCTCAGGGACCTGCTGGAGTGGCCTCAGGAAAGACCAGTTTCCATGCGAGTTGTGAGGGGTCCTCGGGATTCCTCTCCAGTCAGTGTCGGGTCCTAAGTCCTGGTCTGGAATTGTGGCCAGAACCTGAGGATTCCTCTCCAGTGCTGACATGGATCTTGGGGTTCCTCGGGAGTCTCCACAGGAGAGTCAGGACTCTTCGAGTGGGGACATACACGTCAGTTTTCCTCTTGAGCTGTCGCAGCAGTGTCAGATTTTCCAACGAGTTGACACAGGGATCTGTGGCTTTCCCTCGAGGTGCCACAGGGCTGTCGCACGTGTCACCATGGTGTGATTCGATGCTCGGGGTGACCTTCGAGGCAGGGCAGAGAAATCAGGTTCATCTGGAGTGGACTGAGACATTTGTGGTTCTTTTGGAATGGTGGCACAAACCCTGGAATTCCTCTTGACTTTCTTGCTGAGAGGACGTCCTCTTGCTTTGCTACAGAAACGCCAGAATCCTTTCCCGATGAAGCAGGTAAAGGAACCCTCATCTGGAGCTTAGGAGCATGAAAGGGATCTCCCTTGAGCTGTGGTGGGACCTTCCGTGTTCTTCTCGAGTGGAGACGGGTATGTCGGGGAACTTCTTGAGTTGCAGCAAGGGTGTGAAGGGCCCTTTGAGGTTCAGGAGGGAAGGTGTAATTTCTCTCAGGATGCCGCACCAGGAAATGGCCTCATCTCACCCGGAGGGGAGAACCTTCTGGTTTTTCTCGAGTTGCGGCCTGTCCCTCTCGAGTTATGATGGGGATCTCAGGCACCCGCTGGCATGGCCTCATGAAAGGCCAGTCTCCTTGCGAGTTGAGAGAGGCCCCTCGGGATTCTTTTCCAGTCAGTGCCCGGTCCTAAGTCTCCGTCTGGAGCTGAAGCTGGAATCTGAGGTTTCCTCTCCAGTGCTGGCATGGAACTTGGGGTTCCTCTGGAGTCTCCCCAGGGGAGTCAGGCCTCGTCTCCTGTGGTTACATGCATGTCTGCTTTCCTCCCGAACTGTAGCAGCAGTGTTAGGCTTCCCGTCGAGTTGACCCAGGGATCTCTGTCTTTCCCTCNAGTCTCCCCAGGGGAGTCAGGCCTCGTCTCCTGTGGTTACATGCATGTCTGCTTTCCTCCCGAACTGTAGCAGCAGTGTTAGGCTTCCCGTCGAGTTGACCCAGGGATCTCTGTCTTTCCCTCGAGATGCCACAGGGCTGTGGCACAAGCCAGTGTGGCGTGAGGCAATACGCGGGTGACACTCGAGTTAATGCAGGGAAATCAGGTTCATCTGGAGCAGACTGAGATATCTGAGGGTCTTTTAGTATGTTGGCATGACCGCTGGAGAACTCGGCTTTCCTGTTGAGAGTGCACCTCTTGAGACGCGACGAGAATGGAGGAAACCTTTCCCAACGAAGAAGGGAAAGGGACCCTCATCTCGAGGTCACTAGGGGGTAACGGGGATCCTTCTGAGTTGTGCCGGGACCCTCGGTGTTCCTCCCACGTGGGAATGGGTATGTCAGGGAACTTCTTGAGTTGCAGTAAGGTTGGGAAGGACCCTTGCGATGTCCAAGAGGGAAAGCGTGATTTCCCTCGAGACACCGCAGCAGAAAAGGGCCTCATCTCGCCTGCAGGGTAGAACCTCCTGGTTTTTCTCGAGTTGTGGCAGGTGCCTCTCGAGGTAAGACGGGGACCTCAGGGACCTGCTGGCATGGCCTCAGGAAAGACCAGTCTCCTTGCGAGTTGTGAGAGGCCCCTCAGGATTCCTCTACAGTCAGTGTCAGATCCCAGGTCCTCGTTTGTAGCTGCGGCCAGAACCTGAGGTTTCCTCTGCAGTGCTCTCATGGATCTTGGAGTTCCTCTGGAGTCTCCACAGGTGAGTCTGGCCTCTACTCGAGTGGAGATACACACGTCCGTTTTCGTCCTGAGCTGTAGCGGCAGTGTCAGTCTTCCCAACGAGTTCACACAGGAATCTGTGGCTGTTCCTTGAGGTGCCACAGGGCTGTCGAACTTACCACCATGGTGTGATTCAATGTTCGGGGTGACCTTCGAGGCAGAGCAGGGAAATCAGCTTCATTTGGAGTGCACTGAGACATTTGGGGGTCTTTTGGAATGATGGCATGACCCCTGGAGTTTCTCTCGGCTTTCCTGTTGAGAGCACGTCTTCTTGCTGTGCGACAGGAATGCCAGAATCCTTTCCCGATGAAGCAGGGAAAAGAACCCTGATCTGGAGCGGAGGAGGGGGAAAGGGGTCTGCTCGTGAGCTGTGGTGGGACCCTCAGTGTTCCTCTCGAGTGGAGACGGGTATGTTGGGGAACTTCCTGAGTTGCAGCAAGGGTGTGAAGGACCCTTTGGGCTTCAGGAGGGAAGTAGTGATTTTTCTAGGAATGCCACAGCAGAAAATGGCCTCATCTCGCCCAGAGAGGAGAACCTCCTGGTTTTTCTCAAGTTACAGCAGGTCCCTCTCAAGTTACAATGTGGACCTCAGGTCCCCACTGACAGGGCCTCAGGACAGACCAGTCTCCATGAGAGTTTTGAAGGGCCCCTCGTGATTCTTCTCCAGTCGTTGCCTGTTCCTAAGTCCCCTTGTGGAGCCAAAGGTGGAAGCTGAGTTTTCCTCTCCAGTGCTGGCATGGAACTTGGGGTTCCTCTGGAGTCTTCCCAGGGGAGTCAGGCCTCGTCTCCTGTGGTTACATGCACGTCTGCTTTCCTCCCGAGCTGTAGCAGNTTTCCTCTCCAGTGCTGGCATGGAACTTGGGGTTCCTCTGGAGTCTTCCCAGGGGAGTCAGGCCTCGTCTCCTGTGGTTACATGCACGTCTGCTTTCCTCCCGAGCTGTAGCAGCAGTTTTAGGCTTCCCGTCAATTTGAGCCAGGGATCTTTGTCTTTCCCTCGAGATGCCACAAGTCTGTGGCACGAGCCACCGTGGTGTGAGGCAATACGCGGGTGACACTCGAGGTAGTGCAGGGAAATCAGGTTCATCTGGAGTGAACTGAGACATCAGGGGGACTTTTAGTATGTTGGCACGACCCCTGGAGATCTCGGCTTTCCTGTTGCAAACAACACCTCTTGAGATGCAATGGGAACAGCGGGAATCCTTTCCCAATGAAGCAGGGAAAGAGACCATCGTCTCGAGCTCATGAGGGGGATACGGTGCTCTTCCTGAGTTGTGCCAGGACCCTCGGTATTCCTCGCGCGTGGTNCGGCTTTCCTGTTGCAAACAACACCTCTTGAGATGCAATGGGAACAGCGGGAATCCTTTCCCAATGAAGCAGGGAAAGAGACCATCGTCTCGAGCTCATGAGGGGGATACGGTGCTCTTCCTGAGTTGTGCCAGGACCCTCGGTATTCCTCGCGCGTGGTGATGGGTATTTCGGGGAACTTCTTGAGTTGCAGCAAGGGTGGGAAGGACCCTTACGAAGTTCAAGAGGAAAGGCGTGATTTCCCTCGAGACACCACAGCAGAAAAGGGCCTCATCTCGCCTGCAGAGGAGAACCTCCTGGTTTTTCTCGAGTTGCGGCAGGTCCCTCTCGAATTAAGAGGGAGATTTCAGGGACCCGCTGGCATGGCCTCAGGAAAGACCAGTCTCCATGCGTGTTGTGAGGGGCCCCTCGGAATTCCTCTCCAGTCAGTGTTGAGTCCTAGGTCCTCGTCTGGAGCTGCAGCCAGAACCTGAGGTTTCCTCTCCAGTGCCGACATGGATCTTGGGGTTCCTCTGGAGTCTCCACAGGAGAGTCAGGACTCTTCTTGAGTGGAGACATACACGTCCATTTTCCTCCCGAGCTGTAGCAGCAGTGTCAGGATTCCCGACGAGTTGACACATGGATCTTTGGCTTTCCCTCGAGGTGCCACAGGGCTGTCACATGAGCCACCATGGTGTGATTCGATGCTTGGGGTGACCTTCGAGGCAGGGCAGGGAAATCAAGTTTATCTCGAGTGGACTGAGACATTTGGGGGTCTTTTGGAATGGTGGTACGACCCCTGGAGTTTCTCTCAGCTTTCCTGTTGAGAGCACGTCCTCTTGCTGTGCGATGGGAACGCCAGAATCCTTTCCCAACGAAGCAGGGAATGGAACCCTGATCTGGAGCGGAGGAGGGGGAAAGAGATCTGTTCGTGAGCTGTGGTGGGACCCTCAGTGTTCCTCTCGAGTGGAGACGGGTATGTCGGGGAACTTCTTGAATTGCAGCAAGGGTGTGAAGGACCCTTTTGGCTTCAGTAGGGAAGTAGTGATTTTTCTAGGAGTGCCGCAGCTGAAAACACCCTCATCTCGCCCGGAGGGGAGAACCTCCTGGTTTTTCTCAAGTTGCAGCAGGTGCCTCTCGAGGTAAGACGGGGACCTCAGGGACCCGCTGGTGTGGCCTCAGGAAAGACCAGTCTCCTTGCGAGTTGTGAGAGGCCCCTCAGGATTCCTCTACAGTCAGTGTCAGATCCCAGGTCTTCATTTNCTGTGGTGGGACCCTCAGTGTTCCTCTCGAGTGGAGACGGGTATGTCGGGGAACTTCTTGAATTGCAGCAAGGGTGTGAAGGACCCTTTTGGCTTCAGTAGGGAAGTAGTGATTTTTCTAGGAGTGCCGCAGCTGAAAACACCCTCATCTCGCCCGGAGGGGAGAACCTCCTGGTTTTTCTCAAGTTGCAGCAGGTGCCTCTCGAGGTAAGACGGGGACCTCAGGGACCCGCTGGTGTGGCCTCAGGAAAGACCAGTCTCCTTGCGAGTTGTGAGAGGCCCCTCAGGATTCCTCTACAGTCAGTGTCAGATCCCAGGTCTTCATTTGTAGCTGCGGCCAGAACCTGAGGTTTCCTCTGCAGTGCTCTCATGGATCTTGGAGTTCCTCTGGAGTCTCCACAGGTGAGTCTGGCCTCTACTCGAGTGGAGACACACACGTCCGTTTTCCTCCCGAGCTGTAGCAGCAGTGTCAGTCTTCCCGACGAGTTCACACAGGGATCTGTGGATTTCCCTCCAGGTGGACAGTGCTGTCGAACTTACCACTGTGGTGTGATTCAATGCTCAGGATAACCTACAAGGCAGGGCAGGGAAATCAGCTTCATCTGGAGTGGACTGAGACATTTGGGGGTCTCTTGGAATGGTAGCACGACCCCTGGAGTTTCTCTCGGCTTTCCTGTTGAGAGCACATCCTCTTGCTGTGCGACAGGAATGCCAGAATCCTTTCCCTACGAAGCAGGGAATGGAACCCTGATCTGGAGCAGAGGAGGGGGAAAGGGGTCTGCTCGTGAGCTGTGGTGGGACCCACAGTGTTCCTCTCCAGTGGAGATGGGTATGTCGGGAAACTTCTTGAGTTGCAGCAAGGGTGGGACGGACCCTTTGGGTTTCAGTAGGGAAGTAGTGATTTTTCTAGGAATGCCACAGCAGAAAATGGCCTCATCTCGCCTGGAGGGGAGAACCTCCTGGTTTTTCTCGAGCTGCAGCACGTCCCTCTCGAGTTACGATGGGGACCTCAGGGACCCGCTGGCAGGGCCTCAGGACAGACCATCTCCATGCGAGTTGTGAGGGGCTGCTCGGGATTCCTCTCCAGTTAGTGTCAGGTCCTAGGTCCTCATCTGGAAATGCAGCCAGAACCTGAGTTTTCCTCTCCAGTGCTGACATGGATCTTGGGGTTCCTCTGGAGTCTCCACAAGAGAGTCAGGACTCTTCTCGAGTGGAGACATACACCTACGCTTTGCTCCCGAGCTGTAGCAGCAGTGTCAGCCTTCCCAACGTGTTGACACATGGATCTGTGGCTTTCCCTTGAGGTGCCGCAGGGCTGTCGCACGTGTCACCTTGGTGTGAATCGATGCTCGGGGTGACCTTCGAGGCAGGGCAGAGAAATCAGGTTCATCTGGAGTGGACTGAGACATTTGGGGGTCATTTGGAATGGTTGCACAAACCCTGGAATTCCTCTCGACTTTCTTGCTTAGAGGACGTCCACTTGCTGTGTGACGGAAATGCCAGAATCCTTTCCCAATGAAGTAGGTAAAGGAACCCTCATCTGGAGCAGAGGAGGGGGAAAGGGGTCTCCTCTTGAGCTGTTGTGGCACCCTCAGTGTTCTTCTCGAGTTGAGATGGTATGTCGGGGAACTTCTTGAGAGGCAGCAAGGGTTGGAAGGAACCTTGCGAGATTCAAAGGGAAGGCGTGATTTCCCTCAAGACGCCGCAGCAGAAAAGGGCCTCTTCTCGCCTGCAGGGTAGAAACTCCTGGTTTTTCTCTAGTTGCGGCAGGTCCCTCTTGAGTTAGGACGGAGATCTCAGGGACCCACTGGCATGGCCTCAGGAAAGACCAGTGTCCATGCGAGTTGGGATGGGCCCCTCGGGATTCCTCTCCAGTCAGTGTTGGGTCCTAGGTCCTCGTCTGGAACTGCGGCCAGACCCTGAGGTTTCCTCTCCAGTGCTGATATGGATTTTGGGGTTCCTCTGGAGTCTCCACAGGAGAGCCAGTACTCTTCTCGAGTGAAGACATACACGTCCATTTTCCTCCTGTGCTGTAGCAGCAGTGTCAGGCTTCCTGACGAGTTGACACAGGGATCTGTGGCTTTCCCTCGAGGAGCCACAGGGCTGAAGCACATGCCACCGTGGTGTTATTCGATGCTCGGGGTGACCTTCGTGGCAGGGCAGGGAAATCAGATTCATGTGGAGTGGACTGAGACATTTGGGGATCTTTTGGAATGGTGGCACGACCCCTGGAGTTCCTCTCGACTTCCCTGTTGAGAGCACGTTCTCTTGCTGTGTGACGGGAACTCCAAAATCCTTTCCCAACAAAGTAGGGAAAGGAACCCTCATACGGACCGAAGGAGGGGGAAAGGGGGCTCCACTATTGTTGTGGTGGGACCCTCAGTGTTCCTCTCGAGTGGAGATGGGTATGTTGGGGAACTTCTTGAGTTGCAGCAAGGGTGTGAAGGACCCTTNTACGGACCGAAGGAGGGGGAAAGGGGGCTCCACTATTGTTGTGGTGGGACCCTCAGTGTTCCTCTCGAGTGGAGATGGGTATGTTGGGGAACTTCTTGAGTTGCAGCAAGGGTGTGAAGGACCCTTTGAGGTTCAGGAGTGAAGGCGTGATTTCCCTTGGGATGCCGCAGCAGAAAACGTCCTCATCTCGCCTGGAGGGGAGAACCTCCTGGTTTTTCTCGACTTGCGGCAGGTCCCTCTCGAGTTACGATGGGGACCTCAGGGATCCATTCCCGTGGCCTCAGGAAAGGTCAGTCTCCGTGTGAGTTGAGAGGGGTCCCTCGGGATTCCTCTCCAGTGGGTCCCGGGTCCTAAGCCCCCATCTGGAGCCGAAGCTGGAACCTGAGTTTTCCTCTCCAGTGCTGGCAAGATCTTGGTGTTACTCTGGAGTCTCCCCAAGGGAGTCAGGCCTCATCTTCTGTGGTTGCATGAACGTCCGCTTTCCTGCCAAGCTGTAGCAGCAGTGTCAGGCTTCCCGTTGAGTTGACCCAGGCATCTCTGTCTTTCCCTCGAGATGCCACAGGGCTGTGGCATGAGCCACCGTGGTGTGAGGCAATATGCAGGTGACACTCATGGTAGTGCAGGGAAATCAGGTTCATCTAGAGTGGACTGAGGTATCTGGGGGATATTTCCTTTGTTGGCAAGACACCTGGAGATCTCAGCTTTCCTGTTGAGAGCGCCACCTCTTGAAATGTGATGGTAATGGCCGAAATCCATTCCCAAGGAAGCAGGGAAATCGCCCCTCATCTCGAGCTCAAAAGGGGGAAACGGGGCTCCTCCTGAGTTGTGTCTGCACCCTCGGTGTTCCTCCCACATGGGAACGGATATGTCGGGGAACTTCTTGAGTTTCAGCAAGGGTGGGAAAGACCCTTGCGAGGTTCAAGTGGGAAGGTGTGATTTCCCTCGAGATGCCGCAGCAGAAAAGGGCCTCATCTCGCCTGCAGGGGAGAACCTCCTGGTTATTCTCGAGTTGCAGCAGGTCCCTCTCGAGTTACGATAGGGACCTCAGGGACCTGCTGTGGTAGCCTCAGGAAAGACCAGTCTCCATACGAGTTGCGAGGGGCCCTTCGGGATTCCTCTCCAGTCAGTGCTGGGTCCAAGGTCCTCATCTGGAGCTGCGGACAGAATATGAGGTTTCCTCTCCAGTGCTGTCATGGATGTTAGAGTTCCACTGGAATCTCCACAGGAGAGTCAGGACTCTTCTCGAGTGGGGACATACACGTCCGTTTTCCTCCCAAGCTGTAGCAGCAGTGTCATGCTTCCCAAAAAGTTGACACATGGATCTGTGGCTTTCCCTCGAGGTGCCACAGGGCTGTCGCATGTGCCACCGTGGTGTGATTCGATGCTCGGCGTGACCTTTGAGGCAGGGCATGGAAATCAGCTTCATCTGGAGTGGACTGAGACTTTTGGGGGTCTTTTGGAATGGTGGCATGACCCCTGGAGTTCCTATCGACTTTCCTGTTGAGAGCACGTCCTCTTGCTGTGCAACGGGAACGCTAGAATCCTTTCCTGATGTAGCAGGGAAAGGGACACTCATCTATAGCAGAGGAGGGCAAAAGGGGACTCCTCTCTTGTGGTGGGACCCTCAGTGTTCCTCTCGAGTGGAGACGGATACGTCGGAGAACTACTTGATTTTCAGCAAGGGTGTGAAGGACCCTTTGAGGTTCAGGATGGAAGGCGTGATTTCTCTCGGGATGCCACAGCAGAAAACGGCCTCATCTCGCCTGGAGCAATGAACCTCCTGGTTTTTCTCGAGTTGTGGCAGGTCCCTCTAAAGTTATGATGGGGACCTCAGGGAACCACTGGCGTGGCCTCAGGAAAGACCAGTCTCAATGCGAGTTGCGAGGGGCCCCTCAGGATTCCTCTCCAGTCAGTGTCGGGTCCTAGGTACTTGTCTGGAAGTGCGGCCAGAACTTGAGGTTTCCTCTGCAGTGCTGACATGGATCTTGGGGTTCCTCTGGAGTCTCCACAGGAGAGTTAGGACTCTTCTCGAGTGGGACATACACGTCTGTTTTTCTNGGTACTTGTCTGGAAGTGCGGCCAGAACTTGAGGTTTCCTCTGCAGTGCTGACATGGATCTTGGGGTTCCTCTGGAGTCTCCACAGGAGAGTTAGGACTCTTCTCGAGTGGGACATACACGTCTGTTTTTCTCCCGAGCTGTAGCTACAGTGTCAGTCTTCCCGACAAGTTGACACAGGGATCTGTGGCTTACTCTTGCAGTGCCACAGGGCTGTTGCACGTGCCACCGTGGTGTGATTCGATGCTCAGGGTGACCTTCGAGGTAGGGCAGGGAAATCACGTTCATTTGGAGTGGACTGAGACATTTGGGGGTCTTTTGGAATGGTGGCACGACCCCTAGAGTTCCTCTTGTCTTTCCTGTTGAGAGCACGTCCTCTTGCTGTGCGACTGGAATGCTGGAAACCTTTCCCGATGAAGCAGGGAAAGGATCCCTAATCTGGAGTGGAGGAGGGGTAAAGGGGGCTTCTCTTGAGTTTTGGTGGGACCCTTAGTGTTCCTCTCGAGTGGAGACGGGTATGTTGGGGAACTTCTTGAGTTGCAGCAATGGTGTGAAGGACCTATTGAGGTTCAGGAGGGAAGGCGTCATTTCTCTCAGGATGCCGCAGCAGAAAGCGGCCTCATCTCGCCTGGAGGGGAGAATCTCCTGGTTTTTCTCGAGTTGTGGCATGTCCCTCTCGAGTTACAACGGGGTCCTCAGGGACCCACTCGCGTGGCGTCACAAAAGGCCAGTCACTGTGCAAGTTGAGAGGGGCCCCTCGGGATTCCTCTTCAGTCAGTGCCGGGTCCTAAGTCCCCATCTGGAGCCAAAGCTGGAACCTGAGATTTCCTCTCCAGTGCTGGTATGGATCTTGGACTTCCTCTGGAGTCTCCCCAGTGGAGTCAGGCCTCGTCTCCTGTGTTTACATGCACGTCCGCCTTCCTCCTGAGCTGTGGCAGCAGTGTCAGGCTTACTGTCGATTTCACTCAGGTATCTCTGTCTTTCCCTCGAGATGCCACAGGGCTGTGGCACGAGCCACCATGGTGTGAGGTGATACGCGGGTGACACTCGAGGTAGTGNTGTCAGGCTTACTGTCGATTTCACTCAGGTATCTCTGTCTTTCCCTCGAGATGCCACAGGGCTGTGGCACGAGCCACCATGGTGTGAGGTGATACGCGGGTGACACTCGAGGTAGTGCAGGGAAATCAGGTTCACCTGGGGTGGACTGAGACATATGGGGGACTTTTAGTATGTTGGCACGATCCCTTGAGATCTCAGCTTTCCTCTCCTGAGCTCACCTCTTGAGATGCAATGGAAATGGCGGGATTCCTTTCCCGACAAAACAGGGAAAGGGAACCTCATCTCGAGCTCACAAGGGGGAAACGGGGCTCCTCCTGAGTTGTGCCGGGACCCTCCGTGTTCCTCCCGCGTGGGGACGGGTATGTTGGGGTACTTCTTGAGTTTCAGAAAGGGTGGGAAGGACATAAGCGAGGTTCAAGAGAGAAGGCGTGATTTCCCTCCAGACATCGCGGCAGAAAAGGGCCTCATCTCGCCTGCAGGGGAGAACCTCCTGGTTTTTCTCGAGCTTCGGCAGGTCCCTCTCGACTCACAATGGGAACCTCAGGGACCCGCCAGCGTGACCTCTGGAAAGACCAGTCTCCATGCGACTTGTGTGGGGCCCCTTGGGATTCCTCTCCAGTCAGTATCGGGGCCTAGGTCCTCGTCTCGAACTGCAGCCAGAACCTGAGGTTTCCTCTCCAGTGCTGACATGGATCTTGGGGTTCCTCTGGAGTCGGCACAGGAGAGTCAGGAGTCTTCTCGAGTGGAGATATACACGTCCGTTTTCCTCCCGAGCTGTAGCAGCAGTGTCAGGCTTCCCGTAGATTTGAGCCAGGGATCTTTGTCTTTCCCTCGAGATGCCACAAGTCTGTGGCATGAGCCAGCGTGGTGTGAGGCGATACACGGGTGACACTCGAGGTAGTGCATGGAAATCAGGTTCATCTGGAGTGGACTGAGACATCTGGGGGACTTTTAGTATGTTGGCACAACCCCTGGAGATCTCGGCTTTCCTGTTGCGAGCACCACCTCTTGAGATGCGATGGGAACAGCGTGAATCCTTTCCTGACGAAGCAGGGAAAGAGACCCTCGTCTCGAGCTCACGAGGGGGATACAGTGTTCTTCCTGAGTTGTGCCAGGACCCTCGGTGTTCCTCCCACGTGGGGATGGGTATTTCGGGGAACTTCTTGAGTTGCAGCAAGGGTGGGAAGGACCCTTACGAAGTTCAAGAGGAAAGGCGTGATTTCCCTCGAGACACCACAGCAGAAAAGGGCCTCATCTCGCCTGCAGAGGAGAACCTCCTGGTTCTTCTCGAGTTGCGGCAGGTCCCTCTCGAGTTAAGACAGAGACCTCAGGGACCCGCTGGAGTGGCCTCAGGAAAGACCAGTCTCCATGCGAGTTGCGAGGGGCCCTTCGGGATTCCTCTCCAGTCAGTGTCGAGTCCTAGGTCCTCGTCTTGAGATGCAGCCAGAACCTGAGGTTTCCTCTGCAGTGCTGACATGGATCTTGGGGTTCCTCTGGAGTCTCCACAGGAGAGTCAGGACTCTTCTCGAGTGGAGACATACACGTCCGTTTTCCTCCCGAGCTGTAGCAGCGGTGTCAGGCTTCTCGACGTGTTGACACAGGGATGTGTGTCTTTCCCTCGAGGTGCCTCAGGGCTGTCACATGAGCCACCGTGGTGTGATTCGATGCTCAGCGTGATCTTCGAGGCATGGCAGGGAAATCAGGTTTATCTGGAGTGGATTGAGACATTTGGGGGTCTTTTGGAATGGTGGCACGACCCCTGGAATTCCTCTCATCTTTCCTGTTGAGAGCACGTCCTCTTGCTGTGTGACAGGAATGCCAGAATCCTTTCCCGACGAAGCAGGGAAAGGAACCCTCATCCTGAGCAGAGGAGGGGGAAAGGGGGCACCACTTGAGTTGTGCAGGGACCCTCAGATTTCCTGCTACAGCTCGGGAGAAAAGCGGACGTGCATGTAACCACAGGAGACGAGGCCTGACTCCCCTGGGGAAACTCCAGAGGAACCCCAAGATCCATGCCAGCCCTGCAGAGGAAACCTCAGTTTCCAGCTTATGCATATCCTGGAGATGCGTATGTCGGGGAACTTCTTGAGTTGCAGCAAGGGTGTGAAGGACCCTTTGAGGTTCAGAAGGGAAGGCGTAATTTCTCTCAGGATACCGCAGCAGAAAATGACCTCACCTCACCTGGAGGGGAGAACCTCCTGGTTTTTCTCGAGTTGTGGCCCGTCCCTCTCGAGTTATGACGGGGATCTCAGGAACCCGCTGGTGTGGCCTCATGAAAGACCAGTCACCTTGCGAGTTGAGAGAGGCCCCTCGGGATTCCTTTCCAGTCAGTGCTGGGCCCTAAGTCTCTGTCTGGAGCCGAAGCTGGAAACTGAGGTTTCCTCTGCAGGGCTGGCATGGATCTTGGGGTTCCTCTGGAGTTTCCCCAGGGGAGTCAAGCCTCGTCTCCTGTGGTTACATGCACGTCTGCTTTTCTCCCGAGCTGTAGCAGCAGTGTCAGTCTTCCCATCGAGTTGACACAGGAATCTCTGTCTTTCCCTCAAGATGCCACAGGGCTCTGTTACGAGCCAGCGAGGTTTGAGGCAATACGCGGGTGATACTTGAGTTAGTGCAGGGAAATCAGGTTCATCTGGAGTGGACTGAGACATCTGAGAGACTTTTAGAATGTTGGTAAGACCGCTGGAGATCTTGGCTTTCCTGTTGAGAGCGCCACTTCTTGAGATGCGACGGGAATGGAGGGAATCCTTTCCTGATGAAGCAGGGAAAGGGATCCTCATCTCGAGATCACAAGGGGGAAACAGGGCTCCTCCTTAGTTGTGCCGGGACCCTCGGTGTTCCTCCCATGTGGGGACGGGTATGTCAGTTAACTTCTTGAGTTGCAGCAAGGGTGGGAAGGACCCTTGCGAGGTTCAAGAGGGAAGGCATGATTTCCCTCAAGACGCTTCAGCAGAAAAGGGCCTCATCTCGCCTGCAGGGGAGAACCTCCTGGTTTTTCTCGAGCTGCGGCAGGTCCCTCTCGATTTACAATGGGGACCTCAGGGACCCACTGGCGTGGCCTCAGCAAAGACCAGTCTCCATGCGAGTTGTGAGAGGCTGCTCGGGATTCCTCTCCAGTCAGTGTCAGGTCCTAGGTCCTCGTCTGGAAATGCGGCCAGAACCTGAGATTTCCTGTCCAGTGCTGACATGGATCTTGGGGTTCCTCTGGAGTCTCCACAGGAGAGTCAGGACTCTTCTCGAGTGGAGACATACACCTACGCTTTGCTCCCGAGCCGTAGCAGCAGTGTCAGCCTTCCCAACGTGTTGACACATGGATCTATGGCTTTCCCTTGAGGTCCCACAGGGCTGTCACACGTGTGACCGTGGTGTGAATCGATGCTCGGGGTGACCTTCAAGGCAGGGCAGAGAAATCAGGTTCATCTGGAGTGGACTGAGACATTTGGGGGTCATTTGGAATGGTTGCACAAACCCTGGAATTCCTCTTGACTTTCTTGCTGAGAGGATGTCCTCTTGCTGTGCGATGGAAACGCCAGAATCCTTTCCCGATGAAGTAGATAAAGGAACCCTCATCTGGAGTGGAAGAGGGTGAAAGGGGTCTCCTCTTGAGCTGTGGTGGGACCTCAGTGTTCTTCTCGAGTGGAGATGGGGATGTCGGGGAACTTCTTGAGTTGCAGCAAGGGTGTGAAGGACCCTTTGTGGTTCAGGAGGGAAGGCATNAAGGCAGGGCAGAGAAATCAGGTTCATCTGGAGTGGACTGAGACATTTGGGGGTCATTTGGAATGGTTGCACAAACCCTGGAATTCCTCTTGACTTTCTTGCTGAGAGGATGTCCTCTTGCTGTGCGATGGAAACGCCAGAATCCTTTCCCGATGAAGTAGATAAAGGAACCCTCATCTGGAGTGGAAGAGGGTGAAAGGGGTCTCCTCTTGAGCTGTGGTGGGACCTCAGTGTTCTTCTCGAGTGGAGATGGGGATGTCGGGGAACTTCTTGAGTTGCAGCAAGGGTGTGAAGGACCCTTTCAGGTTCAGGAGGGAAGGCATAATTTCTCTCAGGATGCGGCACCAGAAACGGCCTCATTTCCTCTGGAGGGGGGAACCTTCTAGTTTTTCTCGAGTTGCGGCAGGTCACTCTCGAGTTACGACAGGGACCTTGGGGACCCGCTCACGTGGCCTCAGGGAAGTGCATTCTCCATGCGAGTTGAGAGGGGCCCCTCGGGATTCCTATCCAGTTGGTACCAGGTCCTAAGTCCCCGTCTGGAGCTGAAGCTGGAACCTGAGGTTTCCTCTCCAGTGCTGGCAAGGAACTTGGGGTTCCTCTGGAGTCTCCCCAGGGGAGTCAGGCCTCATCTCCTGTGGTTACATGCACGTTCGCTTTTCTCCCGAACTGTAGCAGCAGTGTTAGGCTTCCCATCGAGTTGACACAGGGATCTCTGTGTTTCCCTCGAGATGCCACAGGCTGTGGCACAAGCCAGCGTGGTGTGAGGTGACACTCGTGGTAGTGCAGGGAAATCAGGTTCATCTGGAGTAGACTGAGACATCTGGGATACTTTTAGTATGTTGGCCCGACCGCTGGAGATCTCGGCTTTCCTGTTGAGAGCGCCANTGACACTCGTGGTAGTGCAGGGAAATCAGGTTCATCTGGAGTAGACTGAGACATCTGGGATACTTTTAGTATGTTGGCCCGACCGCTGGAGATCTCGGCTTTCCTGTTGAGAGCGCCAGCTCTTGAGATGCGACGGGAATGGAGGTAATCCTTTCCTGACAAAGCAGGGAAAGGGACCCTCATCTCTAGCTCACGTGGGGGAAATGGGGCTCCTCTTGAGTTGTGCCGGGACCCTCGGTGATCCTCCTGCGTGGGGACGAGTATGTCGGGGAACTTCTTGAGTTGCAGCAAGGGTGGGAAGGACCCTTGCGAGGATCAAGAGGAAAGGCGTAATTTCCCTTGAGACACCACAGCAGAAAAGGGCCTCATCTCGCCTGCAGAGAACCTCCTGGTTTTTCTCGAGTTGCGGCAGGTCCCTCTCGAGTTAAGACAGAGACCTCAGGGACCCGCTGGCATGGCCTCAGGAAAGACCAGTCTCCGTGAGAGTTGAGAGTGGCCCCTCGGGATTCCTTTCCAATCAGTGCTGGCTCCTAAGTCTCCGTCTGGAGCCAAAGCTCGAAATTGAGGTTTCCTCTGCAGGGCTGGCAAGGATCTTGGGGTTCCTCTGGAGTCTCCCCAGGGGAGTCACGCCTTGTCTCCTGTGGTTACATGCACGTCCACTTTTCTCCCGAGCTCTAGCAGCAGTGTCAGTCTTCCCGTCGAGTTGACACAGGAATCTCTGTCTTTCCTCAAGATGCCACAGGGCTGTCGTACAATCCAGCCAGGTTTGAGGTGATACGTGGATGACACCCGAGTTAGTGCAGGGAAATCAGGTTCATCTGGAGTTGACTGAGACATCTGGGGGTCTTTTAGCATGTTGGCACGACTGCTGGAGATCTCGGCTTTCCTGTTGAGAGCGCCACCTCCTGAGATGCAACAGGAATAGAGGGAATCCTTTCCCGATGAAGCAGGGAAAGNAGCAAGGGTGGGAAGGACCCTTGCGAGGATCAAGAGGAAAGGCGTAATTTCCCTTGAGACACCACAGCAGAAAAGGGCCTCATCTCGCCTGCAGAGAACCTCCTGGTTTTTCTCGAGTTGCGGCAGGTCCCTCTCGAGTTAAGACAGAGACCTCAGGGACCCGCTGGCATGGCCTCAGGAAAGACCAGTCTCCGTGAGAGTTGAGAGTGGCCCCTCGGGATTCCTTTCCAATCAGTGCTGGCTCCTAAGTCTCCGTCTGGAGCCAAAGCTCGAAATTGAGGTTTCCTCTGCAGGGCTGGCAAGGATCTTGGGGTTCCTCTGGAGTCTCCCCAGGGGAGTCACGCCTTGTCTCCTGTGGTTACATGCACGTCCACTTTTCTCCCGAGCTCTAGCAGCAGTGTCAGTCTTCCCGTCGAGTTGACACAGGAATCTCTGTCTTTCCTCAAGATGCCACAGGGCTGTCGTACAATCCAGCCAGGTTTGAGGTGATACGTGGATGACACCCGAGTTAGTGCAGGGAAATCAGGTTCATCTGGAGTTGACTGAGACATCTGGGGGTCTTTTAGCATGTTGGCACGACTGCTGGAGATCTCGGCTTTCCTGTTGAGAGCGCCACCTCCTGAGATGCAACAGGAATAGAGGGAATCCTTTCCCGATGAAGCAGGGAAAGGGACTCTCATCTCGAGCTCATGAGGGGGTAAAGGGGCTCCTTCTGAGTTGTGCCAGGACCCTCGGTGTTCCTCCCGCGTGGAGACAGGTATGTTTGGGAACTTCTTGAGCTGCAGCAAGGGTGGGAAGGACCCTTGTGAGGTTCAAAAGGGAAGGCTTGATTTCCTTCGAGACACCGCAGCAGAAAAGGGCCTCATTTCGCCTGCAGGGGAGAAACTCCTGGTTTTTCTCGAGTTGCAGCACGTCCCTCTCGAGTTACGACTGGGACCTCAGAGACCCGCTGGAGTGGCCTCAGGTGGTACTCCAGGATGTTTGGCTCTAGGTGAGTGACCATACCATCTTGGTTACTCAGGTCATTAAGACCTTTTTTGTATAGTTCTGTGTATTC